>BQNB010065827.1:0-34793 GCA_026074375.1 Tanacetum coccineum | reverse complement strand
ATCTTGTGCTGTTGATCTTGAAGTAACATGCCCCGGATCCTTATTCCGCTGCGACCCATTTTGGGGGTGTTACAATAACAATAAGAGTTATCCGTCGGTTGTCCACACCCTACACATTCAAAACAGAGATAAGACTCCATCAGAATTAAACAAATAAGAGGGACAAGAAAAGAATTAAACGGTTAAGAGGAAAAAGAAGATTATTATTTTTGTTTTTTTGTTTTTTTTGGATTTATTAACAACATAATTCACAATTGGACAAAATCAGATAAGAGAACTTAAGCCAAATAATCGATCTTACTTCACGGTAGCTCTCAGAATGAAAAACGCACAGGTGAGCGGAGGAGTAGGAATAGCGCGAAGCTTATTTCTCCTTTCGGGTCGTAGTTCCTAGGAACAACCCTCCTTATACCCACTTTATAGTTTATTTAACTTTTCGAGGTGAGCCGTACGTCGTAAGAGACACAAAAGGCAAGTTTTTAAATCTTTTGTTCGAATTGGGAACCAACAAGTTCACCGGAACTTATTATGATAATACCTCAGTTGAGAATATTATATTTTGGTGTTTTACCAATTTGTGAATTTTATTTCTTTTTTATTATGGACAATGTTTTTATGTTTTTGGTTTTTCTTTGGCTTTTATACTGATAATTATACTAAAAAGAAATGAAAAATATTTTTGTACTTTTTTATTTTTATAATAAAAGAAAATATTCACAATTTCAAAAACAGATGGTCAAACGTAACGATAAACGGTTGCACAGCCTCCCCGGCAACGGCGCCAAAAATTGATCGTGCCGGATTCACACCGTAAATATATATAATATATAATAAAATATAAAATATATAAAGAAGTGTAAAAACCAACAATCAATGATACCGAGAAGTAGTATAGAGCTTTCCCGGGTCGTAAATCCCCAACGAGGCTGGAATGGTAAATCGATACGATCGAAGATTTGAGTTTGAAGGAAGGAATGAGTTTGGGAAGTTGAAAAAGTCAAATTAGATAATAACGGACTAAAACGTTTAAGAAAAACCTAGAAATTACGAAATTAAACTAGAAAACGAAGGCCCGAATCCCGAACAAAAGGGGGAAAACCTAAAATCTTTAAAAATAACCCTACGGAAAATTTTTCACTTCTAAACTACTCTACGGGTCAAATAACGAAGAATGAAAAAGACTAGACCGAAAACGGAGTTCGTTTGACCCAAAAACGAGTCAAAACAAAAACCCGTACCCGGACCCGTTCTTTAAACGATGAAAAGTTATAAAAATGACCCTACGAAAACTTTTATATTTTTCCTACAAACTAGATGACAAAAGAAAATTTTCTAAAAAAGCAAAATATTTTTTTGATAATTTTTGTATTTATTATGAATTAAATAAACTTTTAACTAAATTAAATTATAAAAAATATTAAACGTTTACAAAAAATTCTGAAAAATTTACACAAAATACTTTATACTATAGAGGTTCTACGAAAAATAACAAACACCCACCAGCTTATGCAATAAGCCCCGAAATAAGCTTCACAGCTTATTAGCTTATAATACACAAAACGTGTATAAATAATGTTGCCCTTGAGGTCTTATAACGGGAAAAAGACCAAGGGCGCAGTGGTTAAGTGTGTGTGGGATAAAGTGGATTTATTGACTTGGTTCCGGGGTTGAGTCTTGCTCAACCCGACCAAGTTCTTCCCACTTTTTTTTTTTTTAAACTCCTAGGGTAGAAAGTGTTATATAAACTAAAAGTAAAGGGAGGTAGGCGGGGCAAAATTTTGGGAATTTACCACTACTATGAAAAACGGGTGCACATACACTATGGAAAATGTGACAAAACAGACCCCCCTACGAATGGCTTAATTTTTTTAGCTTATTAAAAAAGTTGTTTTTTAGCAAAAACTTTAACCATGGAAAGTTAAAAGAACAGGCTTATAATTAAAACTTTAAACAAAGACACTTTTGACTTTGGTCAAAAGAAAAAATAAGATATATAAATAAGCTTAATGTGACAGCAAGCTTATAAAGCTTTTTAAAGCTCAAAAAGGTTATGGCTTTTTGCATCTTTTGGATGTTTATGTTAAGCTAAGGACTATTAAATTAAGCAAAGGGACTTAAACTAACTCTTAAATAAGCTACAAAGGGTAGGAAAAGCATAAACTAAATAAGATGTGGGTACCCCTTATTGACAGGAAAGACTTAACCTTAAAGCTTAAAGGAGCTGAAGTGCTTAACTTGAAATTCAAAATAAGCAAAAAAAAAAAAGATAAGCAAACTAACACTTTCTAACCCTAACCTAAATAGCTTACTAGGACCACATTTGAGCTTATGGGGATAACGATCAATAAGCTATAATCAAAAGATAAAGCAATCCTACAGCTAAGGGATGCTAACCAGCCCAAATGGCAAGTTTGGGCTTAAAAATAGGCAAAACAAATAAGCTTTTCAAAAGCTGAAAACTGAAGACGCTTTAGAAGTGCCTATAAGCTCTTAATAATAAGCACACAAAATACCTTGGGCTTAATTGCTTTTAGTGGTTGAGAAAGATGTGCTTAAAGGTCCCCTTTGCACTAGGGGATCTTTATGGCAAAGTCAAGGGCTTATTTTGAGCTTATTTTTAAGCTGTAATAAATTATAAGCCCTTGAGCTTTGCCATAAAGATCCCCTGGTGCAAAGGGGGACCTTTAAGCTCATCTTTCTCAGCCACTAAAAGCAATTAAGCCCAAGTTTTTGGCTTATTTTAAGAGCTTATAGGCTCTTCTATAAGCCTCTTCAGTTTCAGCTTTTGAAAAGCTTATTTGGTTGCCTATTTTTAAGCCCAATCTTGCCATTTGGCTGTTTTGCATCCCTTAGGCTGTAGGATTGCTTATCTTTTGATTCTAGCTTATTGAGCTTATCCCATAAGCTCAAATTGTGTCCTAGTAGCTTTTAGGTTAGGTTAGAAAGTTTAGTTTGCTTATCTTTTTTTTGCTTATTTGAATGTCCAAGTTAAGCACTTCAGCTCTTTAAGCTTTAGTTAAGCTTTCCTGTCAATAAGCTTCCCACAGCTTATTTAGTTTAGCTTTTCCTTCCCTTTTAGCTTATTTAAGTTAGTTTAAGTCCCTTTTGCTTATTTTGGTCCTTAGCTTAACTTAAACAACCAAAAGATGCAAAAAGACTAAACCTTTTAAGCTTTATAAGCTGCTGTCACATTTAAGCTTATTTTATAGCTTATTCTTTTGACCAAAGTCAAAAGTGTCTTTGTTAAAGTTGTTAATTATAAGCTGTTCTTTAACTTTCATGTTTTAAGTTTTTGCTAAAAATCACTTTTTAATAAGCTAAAAAATAAGCCATGTCGTAGGGTCTGTTTTGTCACATTTTCATAGTGTAGGGGCACCCGTTTTCATAGTAGTGTAAATTCCCAAAATTTTGCCCGCCTACCCTTTACTTTAGTTTATTACACTTTCTACCCTAGAGTTTTAAAAAAATAAAATAAAAGGGGAAGATACTTGGTCCGGGTGAGCAAGACTCGAACCCGGGACCAAGCAATACATCCCCTTTATCCCACACCACAACTTAAAACACTGCGCACTTGGGGTCTTTTTCGTTATAGACTCAAGGCAACATTATTTATACACATTTTGTGTATTATAAGCTAATAAGCTGTGAAGCTTATTTCCCGGGCGATTATTGGCATAAGCTCGGTGGGTGTTTGTTTATTTTTCGTTAGGACCACTTATATAGTCTAGTTATTTTTGTATAAATTTTTAGAATTTTAGTATTCATTTAGTATTTTTTTATAATTTACATTTAGTAATAAGTTTTTTTTACAGTCATAAAAAATAATACAAAAATTATCAAAAAAATATTTTTGATTTTTAGAAAATTTTCTTTTGTCATTTCGTTTGTAGGGAAAAATATAAAAGTATTTCGTAGGTCAGTTTTATACTTTCCCATCTTTTAATGAACGGGGTCCGGGTACGGGTTTTTGTTTTGAACTCGTTTTTGGAGTCAAACGAACTCCGTTTTCGGTCTTTAGTCCTTTTCATTCTTCGTTATTTGACACGTCTAGAGTAGTTAGAAGTGAAAAATTTCAGTAGAGGTTATTTTTAAAGAATTTAGGTTTTTCCCCTTTTGTAAGGAATTCGGTGGTCCCGTTTTCTAGTTGATTTTCATAATTTCTAGGTTTTTCTTTAACGTTTTAGGACCGTATTGTTTAAATTTGGGACTTTTTCAAGTCAAAACCAATTTCCTTCCTTTCATACTCAATTCTTCGATAGTAGTCGATTTACCATTCCAGGCCCTGTTGTGGATATTACGGACCGGGGAAAGGAAGTAGCTCTATAATACATTTCTCGGTATCATTTGATTGTTGGTTTGTACACTTCTTTATATATTTTATATTTTATTATATATTTTAAAATATTTACGGTGTGAATCGGCTACGGATCAATTGAAAATAGGGACAACAGGAGGTGGGACGTTCTTCGGTGCTTCCGTTATTAGTAGGATGCATCGAGTCCTTTGTGACCTCGAACTTATCACGTTCTTATTACTTTAGGAGAAAGAAGAGATAGTAGTAATCAGGAATTGTGGCGTCCTTGTAAGCTACACCCTTCGAGTGGTATTACCCTTTAAATCCTCTTTGGTTGAGTTATTAACGGTGTTACTAGGAAAGACGTTCCAGAAAGTAGAGGCGGTATTCATCTTGTTGGAAGTTACTTGCATAACTTTAAAGTTACTTTGGTTTGAAGGTTAGCCAAGTTTGATCAATTGATTTTGCATGTTTGTTTTGACCTTGAGTTTGTCATGTTCCTCATCACTGCATCATTTAGTTTTTTTTTCGTTAGCTATGGAAATCTTCCTTTGATAACGCCTTTGAATTTGAGAAGCTGAGAGCTTGATATGCGGGTGGGTGAGCTTGATAAGCAGGATGGTGGTACAAACATGAGGTTGATAGATTGACCTTGATGAACGGGGGTTGGTAAGCTGGAGCTTGATTGAAATTCCCTCGGTTTTGGTTGTTAAAACGAATTATGATTGTTTCCCTTGATTTTGCATTTGATTGTTTTTCCACGAAAGGGAGTGAAATAACCGGGGTTGGGTCGATTTGATTTGAAATCGGCGGCTCGAGTTTAACGGGTGTTTGTTTCTTGGTTTGAAATTTGCTGCGGTGATTGAGAAGACATATTCTTGGATATTTATCTCTATAAAAAAATTGCCAGTAGTGGCTGAACACGTTTTGGTTAGGGAATGAGCAACCACCGCATAGTAAGTAACACAACTTTCCTCAACCGCTTTGACAGGAGTAGGAGCGGGAGATTGATTTTTCTTGTCAAGGAGTAAAGCTTTTACCATTTCTTTTAACTCAGCAACTTCGGAAGAGATTCCGGGGGTGGAAGTGCTCGCACTCACTTTGGCAACAACGGGTTTGTTGCGTGAATTACGGACTTTGGACTTGCTTTCAATGATTCTAAGGCAATCACGAGGCATTTTGTCCAAAAAGTTGCCACCCGCGGCGGAATTTAACGAATCTTGGTCGTTAGAGTTCAAGGCATTATAGAATGTATCAAGTTGATGCAATTCAGAAAATCCATGATGTGGACATGCCCGAAGAAGATCATTAAATCTATCCCATGCTTCATAAAACGTCTCATCAAATCTTTGTTGAAATCTCGTGATTTCATTTCGAAGATTTGTGGTTTTGGAAGGAGGGAAAAATTTGTTGATGAATTTGGAAACAAGGATCATCCCTTGTTTGAATCGATAGAGGGGGTGGTTCTTTCTCTAGCAATTTCCGGGCTGCCCCTTCGAGGGGAAATGGTGGGGAAAAAGCAAAACAAAGATTTAACAGACCACATTCTGGGACGTTCGGGAACTTTCATCGTTGAAGTGATCTTGTTTGAAATATCGGATGTGGGCTGAGATATTCTTCTGTTCATTGTAAAAGAAATGCTTTGTTTTGAACGAGGTTGATTAAACCATGCTTCAACTCAAAGTTAGCATTGATTTCAGGGACTACAATTGCATCTTCGTAACCCTCGGTGGGTGCTTCGAGCAATTGAGCCATGGTACGTTGATCATCCATTGGAGGTGGGGGAGGAGGTGGATTTTCAAATGGTTCTTCAAGATTAAAAGGTTCAACAACAGCTGGTGGAGCCTGGTGTTGTTGATTATGAAGATTACGAGTTTGGGAACGAGTGTGCATACACTAAGAAGAAAATTTTACACTAATTTTTTTTTGGTTTTTGGTTTATCGAAAGTAAATTCACAATTTGTTTTAACAACGGACAACGAAGATGACAACTTAAGCCTAATAATCGACAAGCTTCTCGGTAACTCTTCGAAAAGAAAAACGCACAAAGGAGCGGAGGAATAGGAAAGCGCGAAGCTATTAAAAACCTTTTTCCTTTAGGGTCGTAGTTCCTAGAAACAACCCGCCTTATACCCCTCTTAGAGTTTGTTTATCTTTTTCAAAGGTGAAACGTACCTCGCTAGTGACACAAAAGGCAAGTTTTTAAATCTTTTGTTCGAGTTGGGAACCACAAAGTTCACCGAAAGTTATTATGATAATACCTCAGTTGAGAATATTATATTTTGGTATTTTACCAATTTGTGAATTTTATTGATATTTAAAGACAATGTTTTTATATTTTTTTTTATTTTTTTTTTAGTTTTTTAAATAATAATTATACTAAATGTAATTAGTTTTTTTTTTTTTTAGATAATATGCACAGATTCAAACACAAATGCCAAACGTAGAGATAATCGGAATCACAGCCTCCCCGGCAGCGGCGCCAAAAATTGATTAATAGATTTTCTTTCAAACTAAAATATATATTATATATTAAAATATAAAATATATAAGTAATTTAAAAAAACAACAATCAATAAAACCGAGAAGCAGTATAGAATTTTCCTGGGTCGTTAATCCCCAACGAGGCTGTGCTGGAAAATCGATACAGTCGGAAGATTTGAGTTTGAGGGAGGGAAATGATTTGAGAGAGCAAGAAGGTAGATTAGACAATAACAAACAAAAACGTTTAAGAAAAACCTAAAAAAATTACGAAAAAAAATTAAGCTTAAAAAACGGAGAGCACCGGGTCCCAGATCAAGAGGGGTGAAAGGAAATAAAAATACCTAAAATCTTCAAATTAACACTACAGAAAATTTTTCATTCTATACTAATCTAGGAGACAAATAACGATAGAATGAAAAAAGACTAGACTGAAAAAGGAGGTCGTTTGACCCAAAACGTGAATCAAGTCAAAAACCGCATCCGTGCCCGTTCTTTAAAAATCAAAAAGTTTTATAAAATGACCCTACGAAAAGTAAAAAGTTTTATATTTTTCCTACAAAACTAGATGGACTAAATAATATTTTCTCTAAAAAAGATAAAATATTTTTTTGATAATTTTTATATTTTTTATGAATTGTTTAAACTTTTAACTCAAATTAAATTATAAAAATTACTAATCGATCTGAAAAAATTACTGGGATAATTTTACTAAAATTACTTAGACAATAAGATGAAAACTACGGAAAAATGAGAGAGGAAGAAGATTAGTAAATGGCTATAAATCTAAGCACTAAATTATGCTGTAAACTGGCTATGGCTTAATAGCTCAAAAAAACGTATTATAAATTACCAGCAGGCCCTTGGGCGATAACGAAAAAAGGTCCCAAGGGACGCAGGGTATGTGTTGTGTGTAAAGAGGGTGCTGACGTGGGTTGAGGACGGGTTAGAGTCATTGCTCACCCGGGTAACCCTTGTTCCTTTCTTTTTTTTGGAAAAACTTTTGTGAAATGAAAGTTGTTTAAGCTCGATGTGCTTAAACAATTTTCAAAACTACCAATTTTTCTAAAATTAAAAGCTTATAAAATTAAGCTTAAAACAAAAAGCTTTTTAATACGGACTCATCAACTTTAAAATAAGCTTAAGGACTAAAATTGGCCTAAGACTTTTGGACATTAGTGACTAATAAGCTAAAACTTAGGCTAAATAAGCTAAGAGGGGGCCTACACTAACCTAAATAAGCACTAAAGGTCTAAATGTAATCACTAAATAAGCTGAAAGAGAGCTTATACTAGACAAAAGCTAAACTAAGCTTAAAAACAAAAAGGCTTAACTGTTCACTCTAAAGAAGCAAGGTAAATGGAAAATAAGCACAACAACTTAACACAATATCCTAAAAAGCAACTAGTAGCACAAATGAGCTTATGAAATAAGCTGAATAAGCCAAGAAGAAGCTTAATACCTACAACAGTACTAACTATGGAGTTAGTACTGTTGGTGTGAAATTAAGCTTAGGGACAACAACTTGGCTTAAAAATAAGCCATCAAGAGTGCTTTTTAAGGACTGAAATTAAGAGGGCTTATTAAGGAGCTTATGGGCTCCCAAAATAAGCCAAAAGTTAGGGCTAAAGTACACTAAAAAGCTAGATAGAAGGGCTTAAAGGTCACCTCCTAGCACCAGGGGAAAACAAGCTAAAGACAAGGGATAAATTGACAGCTTCTTTTAAGCTGTCAAATAAGCTCAAATTAAAAGTCTAAGTTAAAACAGATAAAAAAAGACTAGGAAATGGACTTGTGCACAAATTTTAAGCTTCCAAAAACCATTTAAAACTGCTGAATTTTGAGGATTGTAAATGGGCCTTTTTGATTTTTGTTTTTAAATTATCACTTTATGACTTTGGGCTGTTTTGGAATCTTAACATGTCAACATGACCAAGGTGTTTTGTAAAGCTTGTTTTAAACACACAAAACACAACTTTTTTTAAAATCACAAATCACAAATTACAAAAAGCTTATGAAATAAGCTGTTTGAACTTTCACATAAGTCACAAGTTTTAGTAACACTTGTTAAAAAAACTTGGAAAAACATTTTCAAACTTAAAATACTTTTAAAACAGTCTTTAAACATGGCCCTGAATACTTAATCTAAAACTAATTGTGAGACACAAACCCATACAAAACCTATTTTTTGACCCGTTTTTTGTTACCCAAACACCCCTTTAATTTCATAAAAAGATGAATTTAAAAAACTTATAAAAAGTATATTTTACTGAATTTTAAAAAGAATAATACTACTTAAGCACTATTAAAACAATAATAACAGGGAAAAGCAAAGCAAAATTAAGACATTAAAAAGACGGATAAGATAGTGACAGTTTTTTAAGCTAATTTTTAGACAGTTTTGGCAATTTGGCATGAAAATGAAAGGAAATTTCAACTACCAAGGCAAACTAAGCTTAATAAACATCAATAAGCATAAATAGAAACCATATATAAGCTTAAAATATAAGCTGAATAAGCTATTGCTACAGTACTTTTAAGCAAAATTTAAAAGGAATTGTACCTTTAACCCTTGCTCAAAACAGGGTTTTTGAGACCTAATTAAGCTCTAAAACCTACCCACAGCTTATAAATAAGCTTAAACTAAGTTAAACCAATAAGCCTTCCAAAATAGCTTATTCATCCATTCTTGATCCAACAGTAACCTTGCTTTTCTTTTGAATTTTTCTTAAGGTTTTCAAAAACAGGTTGTAAAAATGTGCTTAAATGAAAGCTTAAATGTTTTAAAAGAAATATTTGTAACTTAGAACACAATTGCAAGCTAAAACTGAATTTTCATTAAAAATTGAAGTACAAGTACATAAAAGACTTTAAACTGAAAACTAAAACTTTAAACACTAAAAACTACACACTTGGCCACAATGGGCTTACAATGCTTAAATAGTAAAAAATACGAGCTAGGGTTCCTTGGCTCTTTGAATCTTTGTCTTCTTGCAGGTGTGTTTCCTTGTAGACACATAAACAGAAGTGTGTTTGTTGTGAGAGTGTAGAGAGCAAACAATCTGAGCCCTCCATTTCCCTTGGCCCCCAAGTCGAAGTTTATCACCCATTGATCAATTTTGGTGGGTTTATGGATTGCCAACATGGCAATCCCATGTGGGTGTGTGGGGTTTAAGATGGTGAAGTTTTTGGATGTATGTGGGAGGTCAACGAGGTGACAGGTTGTGGGGTATGGGTTTTGGCGGGAAGGAATGAAAGAGATATACAGTAATTTGAAGTTGGGGTGAAAGTTTGGGAGTGTGGCAACTTTGGTCCTCCAAAGTGATAAGGGTGCTTGCAACCATGGTCCTTGTGGTATTGAGAGTTTGAGGACTTGGCAAAAATACCCCTTGAGGGTTATATTGCCAATTGCACCGTACGTCCTTGTTAGTTATAAGAAGTTGACCTTGGCAGCTTTGGCCCTTGGGGTTTAACTTTGGCAATTTGGCAGTTTGAGCCCTTCTTTTCATTTCTCTCCTTATTTCTTCATTAAACAAGTTTAGGATTTGGCAATTTTAACCCTCAAACTTATTTTTCTTCATATGTTGACTTTTGGATTTGTCGGGGTTGACTTGGGTTGACATTTTTAGGCTTTTTGTTTGACTGGACTTTGTCTTTTCCACGCTTTTCCATTCCGTGTTCGGTTTTGTTGTTTTGGCTTCGTTTTTCGTCCTTTTCTTAGTTATCCGTTCCTGCACAATACAATTAGCAAAACAAGCGTATATTTGGCATTTTAAGTCCGTTTTTGGTTATTTTAGCTCGTTTTTAAAGGTAAAAGGTATGTGTAATTAAACACATACCAGGGTGTTACATCTAATGTGCAGGGAAATCCACAAATGGATTTACAGGATCAAGGAGTGATTAATAGTGGATGCTCAAGGCACATGACAGGGAACATGTCCTATCATACAGACTATGAAGAGATAGATGGAGGATATGTTGCTTTTGGAGGGAACCCCAAAGGAGGGAAAATCACAAGAAAATGTACCATTAAAATTGGTAATCTAGATTTTTGAAAGAGTATTTTGTTTTAAGGGGGAGAATTAAAGTTTAATCTCTTTTCGTGTTCTTAACATAATTGTGTGATAAAAAGAATAGTGTTCTTTTTAATGACACTGAATGTATTGTTTTATCTCCAAACTTTAAGTTAATTGATGAAAGTCAAGTTTTACTTAGAGTTCCTAGAAAGAACAATATGTATAGTGTTGATTTAAAGAACATAGTTTCTAAAAGAGGTTTAACTTGCCTTTTTGCAAAAGCCACATCTGATGAATCTAAACTTTAGCATAGAAGGCTAGGTCACTTAAATTTTAAAACCATGAATAAATTGGTTAAGGAAAATCTTGTAAGAGGTTTACCTTCTAAATGTTTTGAAAATGATCAAACCTGTGTTGCTTGTCAAAAGGAAAAGCAGCACAGAGCCTCTTGTAAGTCCAAAATAGAAAACTCAATCAGTCTTCCTTTACATTTGTTGCATATGGACTTGTTTGGTCCAACATTTGTAAAAAGTCTTATAAAGAAAATGTATTGCCTAGTTGTCACAGATGATTTCAGTAGGTTTACATGGGTTTTCTTTCTAGCTACTAAGGATGAGACTAGTGGCATTCTTAAGTCGTTTATAACTGGGATAGAAAATCTAGTAGATCACAAGGTTAAGGTGATTAGATGTGATAATGGGACTGAGTTCAAAAACAAAGATATGAATCAGTTTTATGAGATGAAGGGTATTTTGAGACAATATAGTGTAGCTAAAACTCCTCAACAAAATAGAGTTGCTAAGAGGAGAAATAGGACACTAATTGAGGCTGCTAGGACTATGTTAGCTGATTCTAAGTTGCCAACTACTTTTTGGGCAGAAGCAATTAATATTGCTTGCTATGTGAAAAATAGAGTGTTAGTAGTTAAGCCTCATAACAAGACCCCCTATGAACTTTTTCATGGTAGAACACCAACTTTAAGTTTTATGAGACCATTTGGGTGTCCTGTTACCATTCTTAATATCATAGATCACTTAGGAAAATTTGATGGTAAGGCTGATGAAGGTTTCTTTGTTGGATACTCTTTGAATAGTAAAGCCTTTAGAGTATTCAATAATAGAACAAGGATAGTGGAAGAAAACTTGCATATTAGGTTTAGTAAGAATACAACTAATGTTGTAGGCAGTGGACTAGATTGGCTATTTGATATTGATGCACTAACAAGAATAATGAATTATGAGCCAATTGTTGCAGGTACACAGTCTAATGGTTTTGTAGGCACAAAAGCAAGTGATAATGCAGGTTCTAATGATTTTGCAGGTACAAAAGCAAGTGATAATGCGGGTCAAGCTAGAAAGGAGACACAGCCTGTCAAAGATTACATTTTGCTACCATTATGGACTGCTAATCTACCATTTTCCCAAGATCCAAAGAGTTCTCAAGATGATGAATCCAAACCTTCAGGTGATGATAGAAAGAAGGTTGATGAAGATCCAAGAAAAGAAAGTGAATTTAAAGATCAAGAGAAGGAAGATAATGTTAACAGCACTAACAATGTTAATGCTCCTAGCATAAATGAGGTTAATACTGATGGTGGAAAAACAAGCATTGAACTTTCAGTTGATCTAAATATGCCTACTTTGGAAGATGATAGCATATTTGACTACTCAAGTGATGATGAAGATGTTGGTGAAGAGGCTGACATGAACAATTTGGATACAACAATCCAAGTCAGTCCTATTCGAACTACAAGAATTCATAAAGACCATCCTCTTGATCAAGTGATTAGAGATTTGCAATCAGCTACACAAACAAGACAGTTGTCAAAGAATTTGGAGGAACATGGGTTTGTTAGCACTATTCAACAAAGAACAAACTATAAACACCTTCAAAACTGCTTGTTTGCTTGCTTTTTATCATAGAAAGAAACCAAAAAGGTAATTCATGCATTGAAGGATCCAATCTGGATAGAGGCTATGCGGGAAGAGCTTTTATAATTCAAGTTACAAGAAGTTTGGACTTTAGTGGATTTACCAAATGGAAAAGGGGCTATAGGCTCAAAATGGGTGTATAAGAATAAAAAGGATGATAGGAGAATTGTGATAAGAAATAAAGCAAGATTGGTTGCTCAAGGGAACATACAAGAAGAAGGGATTGACTATGATTAAGTCTTTGCCCCTATTCCAAGAATTAAAGCAATTAGGCTATTTTTAGCTTATGCTTCATTTAAAGATTTTGTGGTGTATCAAATGGATGTAAAAATAGATTTTCTATATGGGAAGATTGAAGAAGAGGTGTATGTATGTCAACCACTAGGATTTGAAGATCCATACTTTCCTGATAGAGTATACAAGGTTGAAAAAGCACTGTATGGACTACATCAAGCTCCTAGAGCTTGGTATGAAACCTTGTCAACATATCTGTTGGACAATGGGTTTCAAAGAGGGAAAATTGACAAGACCTTATTCATCAAAAGGCACAAAGGTGATATTTTACTGGTCCAAGTTTATGTGGATGATATCATCTTTGGTTCAACAAAGAAGGAGCTATGCAATGCATTTGAGAAGTTGATGCATGAGAAGTTTCAAATGAGTTCTATATGAGAACTTACATTCTTTTTGGGATTACAAGTAAAGCAGAAGGAAGATGGCATATTTATTAGTCAAGATAAATATGTTGCTGAAATTTTAAAGAAATTTGGGTTTACAGAAGTCACGACTGCAAGCACATAAATAGAAACTCAAAAGCCTCTGCTCAAGGATGAAGATGGTGAAGAAGTGGATGTTCATTTGTATAGATCAATGATTTGTTCATTGATGTACCTTACATCTTCAAGACCTGACATCATGTTTGCAGTGTGTGCCTGTGCTAGATACCAAGTCAATCTAAAGGTTTCACATCTTCACGTTGTGAAAAGGATTTTTATATACTTAAAAGTTCAACCAAAATTAGGCCTTTGGTATCCAAAAGATTCTCCTTTTGATTTGTAGCATACACTGATAGTGATTATGCTGGAAGAAGCTTGGATAGGAAGTCTACAACAGGAGGTTGTAAATTCCTTAGGTGTAGATTAATATCATTGCAGTGAAAGAAACATACAGTGGTTGCAAATTCTATAACAAAAGCTGAATATGTGGCTGCTTCAAGTTGTTGTAGACAAGTGCTTTGGATTCAGAATCAACTACTTGATTATGGGTACAATTTTATGCATACCAAGATCTTTATTAACAATAATAGTACTATTTGCATAATAAAAAATCATGTTTTTCATTCAAAGACAAAGCATATAGAGATTAGACATCATTTTATTAGAGATTACAATGAAAAGAAATTGATTCGAATGGTCAAAATCCATACTGACAAGAATGTTGCAGATTTTCTTACAAAAGCTTTTGATGTAAGTAGATTTCAATATTTGATTGCTAGTATTGGAATGCTAAATCTTTAGAGTCTTTTATCTCTTTACGTTTTTGTAGAGTTTTGTATGGATTAGTACTGTTATTCATGTCATTAAAAGTTTCTACTGTTAAGTATAATTAGTATTGCTGGTTATACTTAATACTGCTGAGTTTCTATTGTTAGTTATACTTAATACTGTTAGGTATAATTAATACTATGATAATTATGAAAATTGCTATGGCTTAGGTTTTTAGACTAACATTTTGCAGGATAAGCAAAGAAAAGTGTTAGATTGATGATGGATAAGCTGTTTAGAATGGAATTAGAGTTAATACTGGTGACTTAAAGTTAATGTTTCCAGGCTTAACTTACTGCAGAGTTACTACTGCTGGGTTACTTACTACTGCTGGTTGAAAGTTAATGCTGCTAGGCATAACTTACTACTTCTAGATGAACGTTAATGCTGTTGAGTGTATTTTTCATAAATATTTTGATTAAGGGTTTCAATCACTATATTTTCCATAATTGATTTCAATCAATTATTTAATCGATTTCATACTTCCAAATACTCTCTAATTACAAACCTTAACTCAATTTTATCATCCATTTTCAAAACCCAACACAAATGGCGACTCTAAAGTTTACAGATACTCATAATGTGGTCACGTTTTTGTCTAAACCCAAAGAATATGATGGGTTTGAACAAATTGTGGATTTTTTGAATTCACACCCTATAAAGTATGCATTAACTGTCAATCCTACAATATATACTTCTTGCATCGAACAGTTCTGGTCTACTGTCAAGATCAAAACTATCAATAAGGAATCACAGTTACATGCCCAAGTAGATGACAAGAAGATAATCATCACTGAAGCATCTGTTAGAAGAGATCTTCAACTAGCAGATGAAAATGGTATTGGTTGTTTACCTAATTCTACCATTTTTGAACAACTAGCATTAATAGGGTATGCAAAATATTCACAAAAACTAACTTTCTATAAACCATTCGTCTCCCCACAATGGAAATTTCTGATTCACACTAATGCCTAAGTCCAAAAACTACTACATGGAATGAATTTAGTAGTATTATGGCATTTGCTATTATCTGTTTGGCTATAAATCGGAAATTTAACTTTTCAAAACTTATTTTTGAAAGTATGATGAAGAACTTGGATAATTTGTCTGGCAAGTTTTTGATGTATCCAAGGTTTGTACAAGTGTTTTTGGAACAACAACTTGAAGATCTGTCAACTCATAAGAGGATTTATGTTGCAACCCACTCATACTAAAAAGATTTTTGCAAATATAAGAAAGGTAGGAAAAGGTTTTTCTGGAAGAGTGACACCTTTATTTCCATCAATGGTGGTACAAAACTAAGCATAATTGGGTGAAGGTTCAGCAAATCCAACTAATCCCCATCACACACCCACCATTACTTAACCATCAACATCTCAACCTCAAAAGACTCAAAAACCTAGGAAGCCTAAAAGAAAGAACACTCAGGTACCTCAGCCTAGTGGTTTTAGTAAACATGTTGTAGATGAGGCTGTCCATAAGGAGTTGGGTGACAGTTTGGTGAGGGCTGCCACTACTGCTTCTAGCTTTGAAGCAGAGCGGGACAGTGGTAACATAAATAAGACACAATCCAAGGCAACACCTAATGAATCTAGTTTCCTAAGAACTACTTCAGGTGGTGGTCCTAGGTGCTAAGAAACCATGGAGGATACAATTGCTCAAACTAAGTTTGCGAATGTATCTAAACATTCCAATGATTCACTGCTCGCAAGAGGTAACACACTTTGAAGTGACGAGGATAGTCTTAAACTAAAGGAATTGATGGAACTATGTACCAATTTACAACAAAGGGTTCTTGATTTGGAGAAGACAAAGACCACTCAACAAAATGAAATTGCTAGTTTGAAGAGGAGGGTCAAGAAGCTTGGAAAAATTATTTCAACAACTCTTGGAGCAAAGGAAAAATCACTTTGCTGCTAAAAGTGCAGAAGAGAAGAGGAACAAACCACCAACCCAAGCTCAACAAAGAAAAATCATATGTTCTTACCTGAAGAATATGGAAGGAAAGAAGCTCAAAGACTTGCAGAACAAATCTTTTGATTCCATTCAGAAGATGTTTGACAAAGCTTTCAAGAGGGTGAATACATTGGTTGACTTCAGAATAGACTTGGTTAAAGGTAGTTCAAAGAGAGCAAGAGAAGAGTTGGAATAAGAGAGTACTAAGAAGCAGAAGGTGGATGAGGATAAAGACACAGCAGAGCTTCAAAGTCTAATGGAAGTCATTCCAGATGAAGAAGAGGTTACAATTGATGTTGTACCTTTAGCTACTAAGCCTCCAAGTATTGGTACACCTACAATAACGAGATCTTCACAACAACCATCACAGGCAGAAGTTCAGGACAAAGGCAAAGGAAAAATAATAAGAACGAACCTTGTAACAGCCTTACTGAAGAAAAGACAAGATTCTAATCAGGCTTGATGCAAGAAGTTGCTTTAAAGTTACAAAGATGAATTTGTTCGAAGAAGAAGACTTGCAATAGATAAGTGCCAAGGAAAAAGACGAAGCCAATATTGCCTTGACTGGAAGAATGGGATATATTACAGGCTAATGTTTGTTCGGCTATCATTGAATTGGCCAAAGACTGCAAGAGAGGGAGCAAGAAGAGTTGTTTGTTGAAGAATAAGCAAAAATTATTTCAAACAACTCTTGGAGCAAAGAAGACAAGCAATTTGCTGCTAAATTGGGCAGAAGAGAAGAGAGGAACAACCACCATACCCAAGCTCAACAACACAAAACCATGTGTTCTTACATGAAGAATAAGGAAGGAAATGAAGCTCATAAGACTTAAAGCAACAACTCTATTGATTCTATTTTGAAGATGTTTGACAGAGCTTTCATGTGGGTAAATTACTTTTGTTGACTTCAGAACAAGACTTGGTGGTAGGTCTTTTTTAGTTAAAAGTAGAGAGGAGAAGGTTGGCACACGCGAGTACTAAACTAGCAGAAAGGTGGTTGAGGACTAATGACCACAGTAGAGCTTCAAAGTCTAAGTGGAAGTCATTCCAGTATAAAGAAGAGGTTGATTTGGATGTTTGTACCTTTAGCTATATGTCCAAAAGATTGTTGTTTGGGAAGATCCACAAAGAGGAAAGATAAGCTATTATCTAATAGTAAGATGCCGATGGAAAGTCTCAATTGTACATGATCTTTAGTCATTGCTAAAAGTTTTGACCCAGGGAAGATTCTGGAAGGACTTGTACATAGTTGGTAAAAGCTAACCATGGATCAACAAGACCAGTGAAATGCATGTTATTATCTGTTATTGGAATGATTTGAAAACATGTTTGAACCACATGTAGGATCGATGCAATATGGAGCAATCAACAAGGATACAAAGTGTTGGAATAGAAGTTGTATGACTCATGTGGAGTACATTCTAGTCTATGCAGATTTACATGCTGGTAGAAAAGAGATATCCTCTTACGCCACCTACAATTATAGATATGCTGAACAAGAAGCTTCCGGTTGGGATTATTTTAGTTGAAATTGGCATATAAATTTCTTAAACCTTCTCACACAAACACGCTTAAGAATCATGAAGTGTTTGGAAAGCATAACTCCTGGTGATTATGGAGTTTTAAAGTGAAAGATAAGAAAATTGCAATGATTTTGAAGAAGAATATCAAGTTTAGGGAGGATTGTTGAGATTAAAAAGCCTTATTAATGCATTGCTTGGTATTATTGTAGGCTCTATCAGAGTTATGTTGGCTCAGTATTGTGTTGTACCGCTAAGAACTTCAGAGGGAAAATACTAAGTGTTTACTACTGCTTTAGTATACAGTTTTTTAGTATGCTAGTGTAAATTTACTATGTAGTACATTTAGTGCTTGCTCAGAGACTTAGAAAAAAAAACTTGCTAAAGTAGTTACTTATGCTAGTATAAAAGTTACTACTGTTTTTACAAGGTTAATGCTGCTGAAGGATGTTATGTGTAGGTGAAAGAAGTTTAGTACTGTTGAGTTAGTTAGTACTGCTTATATGATTTATATGAGTTATTTGTGTAAAAGATATGTATAAATTATTTGTTTAAAAGATTTGATATTCTTAGGAAAGTATTGTAAGCCGTTTAGGAATCTCCTTAGTGTATAAAAAGGTGGTATGTAGGGCATAGAGATGATGCACATACACAACTACGAGTATTCATAGAATTATCATAGCTTCAAGGTCTTTGTAACCCTAATACTTTGAGAGTATTCGCATTATTAATATTGGAGCTTTTATTTGTTGAATTATATGTTCATATAGTTACTATTTCATTGATAGTTCTTCTTAATATTAAAGATTAGATTCCGCATAATCTTTAATACATTCAAACAAAGTTTCTACTATAGTTGTGTTAGATTTATCTAATATAACTAATCCTTATACAAGCTTAAGGAATTCTATCTATTGAAGTGGGACCAACAGTAATATTATGTTTTGTCAGACATATCATTGATGTTTACCACATTATTGTGTTTCTAGGGGCATACTACAATGAACGAACAATAAAAACAAATGAATCTTAGTAAGCGAGCAGTAAGCAAGTCATTTCACGTATTGGTTAATATAACAAAAAACCATAGATAACAAAACCAACAAACCATAAAAAACCAAAATGATCCTACAACATTCCAAAGATAATATATTTCTTGTATCAAAATAAATAATAACAATCGATGTTATTATATAAACTTTAGTGGCCTGCAATACAAGCAGCAAAGTTCCTTCCCAACTAAAAACTAAATCTACACTTAAAACAGTTAAGTAACCCGTATCAGCAACCCCCGCATCCGCACCAACAACCCGACGACATCAGCAACTCCGCACCAGCGAACCCGACATCAGCAACTCCGCACCAGCGAACCCGTTTCCGCACCAGCAACCCCGCAACCTCGCACCAGCAACCCCGACATCAGCAACATATAAGAAACCCGTGTCAGCAACCCGCATCAGCAAACTCGGCATCAGTAACCTGCATTACCAAAACGCTAAATGGTAAACAAAATTAGTTGAAGACTAAAATAAATTTGTTTATGAGCGGAAAGTTCAACAAAATTCAAATTTGTTTACCTCAGCCACATCAAAAATGCACATTAGAATACCCAGCATCGGGAACCTACGCCACCAGCAAACCAAACTACATCAGCAAGTTTAAAGGTAAAAAGAGTAGCAAGACTAAAAGAAAACCATGAATCAGAAAAACTTTATACTAAAATATTACCTTATTATGGTAACAATTTTTTAAACGTCATCAGAAAAGCGTCATCCGAAACCCTTCATCAGAAACTTGTCATTAGAAGATTGATTAAAAGGTAAGAAGATTGACACTCAAACCATCATCAGAACGCCTCATCCGCAATGCGTCACCCGTCACCAGAAACCCGTCACTATAAACCTTCATAAGAAACGCCTCGTCAGAAATTCTCATCAGAATCGCCTCACCAAAAACACCGTACTAGAAGCACATCACCGGAAACCCTTCACCAGAAACCCTCATCAGATCCCCATCATCAGAAACCCCCTTGTCAGATCCCCATCATCGAAAACCCTCATCAGAAACAGTACACCAATAACCCTCATCAGAAACGACTCATAAGGAACACCACATCAACAATCCTAATTAATCCTAATCAGACAATCTCATCAACAACCCTCATGAGATTCCCCTCATCAGAAATCCATCATCAACCTATTTAGCATTACACACTTGCTACAAAACATACTAAGCATCAACACCATCAAGCTGAGTAGCAGCAAGCTTCAATAAAAGAAGCAAGTACCAGCAAGTATGGCTATAATCCTTGACTGCCATATACCCTGAAATATCTAACATAACGGGTAATTAGTTTTGTATTTACGAAACATCGATTAAGATTAAAAAAAACTATGGTTGTTGGAGTAGTGCTACAAAAGTGGTTCTAACCGAAAATGAGATGTGCTCTATATGTCAATACTTAAAATAAAAGCAACCATAACCAACTTGATTATGTCTCGCCATCATATGTTTCTATCATTTTTCTTTCACTCGACTTACACTCACTGGAATACCTGATTTTCTCCAAAAACACCAAAATCACACAAATGATGTAATAAAGTTAATAATTTTTTTTACAATGTAGCACACGATCCCTCAACTTCCCGTATTTCTAACTCTAGATTTATGATTTAAGTGATGTGTTATGATACTAAATTGAGAATCACCTAACAGCGAAACCATGGTAAGTGTCGGGAGAAGCATCAACAACACCCATCAGCAACCCCTATCATAAACCTGCAAAGCCAACAGAGTATGCAATATTTTTATTCTGAATTAAACCATATATATACATTAAAAATAATGAACTTGAAAACTTAAACAATAAAAACAGAATATGTAATAACCATCAACACATTTTCAACAATTCTGTCAAAAAATTCCAAGTCTTCCCTGAATAATTACAAATTTATCAAAGATGTACTTTTTGTATTCATATTTAACACACCTTTTAAAAAATTTATGACTATGAACAAAAAGTATCAGATCAACCAAACCTAACACGTTCTGACTTGTATTGACCCGATTTAACTTGCCATCCCAAAACTTAAGATTTAAGTAATGAGTTATAATATGAAATTGACTCACCCAACAATGACACCATGGTAAGTGTCAAGATAAGCACCATCAGCAGCATGTGCTCATCAGTACATAACTCATTTGCTGCTTGAGGATATTAATCGGGTGTGGTTCATATAAACATGCGTCAATTAGCAAAGCAAATAAGTACTTCATCTTAGAAGAGTGCTATTAAAGAATGATATAACATAGATCAACATTTAAGTACCCCATATCGTTATGATTATTAACTTTCATGTACATGAGATGTATGCATATTTTATATGTACATAAAAAAGCATAAAATTAACAAAAATATATATATATATATCGACCACTGCAGTTCTCTACATAATGGCTCAAAGTTAACATCCAAGTCTTTCGACATGCTGAATTGACTATTTTAAATTGACTTTGTCTTTATAGCTTGATGGGCATTACAACAACTACAACATAAGGACGATAACTATTAACATCCAAACCCACTATTATAGTTACCACAATGTAATACATTTGAGAGTTGAGACTATAATTAATTTAATACTTTAGGATCAAAATGCTTAATCTTAGTAAGCAAGCAATAAGCAAGTCATTTCACGAATTGATGCATTAAATATTACTACAATAATAATGTACCCTTTAAAAACAATCAAGGAGATTGTGAACATTAAGAACAATTCATCAGACTCTCAACCCATTTGACCATTCCCTATTAGCTACACTTTTCTACTCGACCCATCAAAGTTGAAAAACTGATACGCCAAATCGACCCATGCATTAAGAAATGCATTAAAATTGCAGCATCTAACGGAACCAGAATGAAATCATACCTGGTAAGTTAAAAAGGCTTTTTATTATCCTTTCTCTTCGGTGTTTAGAAGAAATCGTATGAGCATGTGCATAGTTCCTACCTGTCACAAGTGTAGACTTTGTCAGATCCAAACACACTCGAAACAACCAACATATAATTACATATTCAAACACACTTGAAACCACCAAATCTAAACAGTTTAAACCACCAAATTCAAACATGTCTCAAATCTCACACACACCATAAACAACATATCATAGATCTAAGAAACAACAAATCGACTAAACCTCTGAAAGAATCACAAGATCCCCTTTCCACCTAATTTGTATACATTTATCACCGACCTAAAAAATGATTTTATAAATGGATTTTAAAAGATTTCAAAAGATTCAAAAAAACAAAAGGCCAAAAAAAGAACAAACCTTATAAACGATTTTCTGCACGCCTATCGAACGATGTATACCAAAAAACCTCCGCGATACGATGATAGAGTAACCGCGAGATGGTGATAGACAGCCGAAACCACCAACTACAAACGCCACCCAGACCAACAACCAATACCACGGATCGGAACTACCTGAAACCACCTAAACCAACAAGAGATGGTGGCGGATTCGGCAGATGACGATGGTGATAAGATCATGGTGGCGGCAGTTTGTGTATTAGGGTTTAGAGAGAGAAAAAAGTGTGTGTCGTATGTATGGGTTTTCCAGCAATACATTGGACAGCTAATGATTTGCTAATGATTTCATGTTGCCTAAAATATAGAATTCCATTGCATTAACAGATTCAGACTTTCCTTAGATACTTTAAGAAATTCAGGTGGTGTTTAGTTGTGGAATTTTTTTTATGTTTTTCTGTTTCTAAATTCCTAGAGAAGGAGATGGTTTTTTCTTCTCTAGAGAAGAGTTGAGAATTTTGAAAACATGTTTAGATAAAAGTTGTATTTTTCTTTTTAAAAAATAAAAAGATATTTAGATGGATCTATTTTCACTCATTTTTCTTTTCATATTTAATATTTTTTTCATATTAGCTCTTTGTATACGATTATAAAAACAATAAAAAATAAAATACAAATGAAATTAATAAAAACTAACTACAATCATAAGCATATATTTAATCTGTAGTATACTCGAAATTAACATTACCGAACATATATAAATCTCAATTAACATTACGTTTTCGTCAAATTTCTTACGTTTTCGTCCGTTTTTTACGTTTTCGTCCGATTTCTTACGTTTTTTTACGTTTTCGCCCTTTTTTTACGTTTTCGTCCGATTACTTACGTTTTCGTCTGTTTTTTTACGTTTTCGTCTGATTTCTTACGTTTTCGTCTGTTTTTTTACGTTTTTGTTTTTTTTTCGTTTTCGTCTGTTTTTTACGTTTTCGTACCGATTTCTATAAGTTTTCCGTTGTTTTTTTGAAACGTTTTCTTTCGATTATCGTACCGTTTTTTTTTTTTTATTTTTTTATAGTTACGTTTTCGTCCGTTTTTTACGTTTTCGTCATATTTCTTACGTTTTCGCCCTTTTTACGTTTTCGTCTTTTTTTTACGTTTTCGTTCAATTTCTTACGTTTTCGTCCGATTTCTTATGTTTTCGTCTGTTTTTTTACATTTACGTCCGTTTTCGTTCGTTTTCGTCTGTTTTCTTACGTTTCCGTCCATTTTCGCCTGTTTTTTACGTTTTGATCTGTTTTTGAAAACGAATAAATACGTATAAAACGTAAGAAAACGAAGAAAGGGGTCAAAAAAACAAAAGAAAACGTCCAAAACGAAAGAAAATGGAAACATAAAAAATCGGTCGAAAACGTAAAAAAAAGACGAAAACGTAAGAAATCGGACGAAAAACGTAAGAAACGGACGAAAACGTAAAAAATCGGACGAAAACGTAAGAAATCGGACGAAAACGTAAAAAAACGGACAGAAACGTAAGAAATCGGACGAAAACGTAAAAAAACGGACGAAAACGTAAGAAATAGGACGAAAACGGAAAAAACGGACGAAAACGTAAGAAATCGGACGAAAACGTAAAAAAGCGGACGAAAACGTAAGAAATCGGACGAAAACGTAAAAAATCGGACGAAAACGTAAAAAAACGGACGAAAACGTAAGAAATCAGACGAAAACGTAAAAAAACGGACGAAAACGTAAGAAATCGGACGAAAACGTAAGAAATCGGACAAAAACGTAAAAAACGGATGAAAACGTAAAAAACGGACGAAAACGTAAGAAATCGAACGAAAACGTAAAAAAACGGAAAAAACCGACGAAAGCGTAAAAAGACTGACGGAACGTATAAAACGTTCAAAAATATATGAAAACACCATAATTTAGTGGGTCGACCTGACCCAAACCGTTTGACCCATGACCCGTTAGACAAAAACGTAAAAAAACCGACGAAAACGTAAGAAATCGGACGAAAACGTAAAAAAAACAGAAAAAACCGACGAAAGCGTAAAAAGACTGACGGAACCTATAAACCGTTCAAAAATCTATGAAAACACCATAATTTAGTGGGTCGACCTGACCCAAACTGTTTGACCCATGAGCCGTTAGACCCATTTTTAAAACATGACCTGTTTGACCCGTGACCCATTTGACTCATGACCCAAACCGACCCAATCCGACCCATTTGCCACCTCTAGATAGGGTTAGAATATTAGTACTCACGTTTTATTTTGTTTGAGTTATATTTACATTTTATTTTGTTAGGGAAAAAAAGAAATGAAGAATAGTAAATTGTGGTTTTCTATTTTTCCATATCAATTTAGAAAATGAGAATTTTTTGTTTTTTGAAAAATATTAAAAAAAAGTGCAACTAAACAAGTTTTCAGTTTTTCTATTTTCAAATGAAAAATTTCTTAAAAAAATAAGATATTTTTTCCCAACTAAACACACCCTCAATTTTTCACTTTTCAAGAATATCCTATTTTTCCTTTATAAGTAGTATAAAAGATATAGATTATTAGTATGTGGTGTGGGGTGTCTAAACCCGCAAGGCCTTTTCAAAACGTTGCTTTAAATTAGCTAATTCAAACACCTATTCAGAAAGACAATTATTTTTACAACGCTAACTTTATAAAAATAGATTATTTGAAAAAGAAAGCTTAATAAAAAAAAAATCCTCTAAAGTTTAGAGGTAAAGTTCACTCACATAGATAATACCGAGGCCTACTGCGAGACCCCATCTTTTTTATCCCTGTAAAGAAACTTTACCTTTAAAGTTTAACTTTGCAGGATTCTTTTCCTTAATAAAACCCGTGATATAAAGTAGAACCGGGTTAGAGATCCGACCCATATTTGCATGCCCTACCCGAAAGCCGATCTGAATTCGAACCAACAACTCTTTCTTCACTCCCCCAACAACAAAACACAAACACCGATTTCCTTCTTCTTCTTTTTAATAATTAATAATTGATTGATTGTCATAAGGATAAGAAATAAGATTAATAATGGATGATAATCAAAATAAGAATAACGGAGCAATTCCATCATCATCAGGTGACCAGACTGTTTGGGCCGATGTTTCATCACTCCTTCATTCCGCTTCTAAAGGTATCTTTTTATTTTATACTCTTTACATCATCATGCTTTATTTCTTTACTAATTACTAATGTTTTTTTTTTTTAATTTAAATTCCAACTGATGCTGAATAGCTTCATTTTAACACATACAATTGTTGTAAGTAAATTTTGAGCCTATCACACTCACTATTTTTGATGATAAATTACTACTTTTGTTACTTTAACTGTGTCAAAGTTAATTTTTTTTATTAAGGATAGAAAATGTGTTGGCTAAAAGGCTAATGTATTTATTTTACTTGCTGTTAGTTAAAATATTGCCACATTTCTTTTTTTTTTCTTTCTGTTTCCTTGATATTCAAAAATTGTATATACATCTGTCAATGGGGAGTTTTTCTCTTATATATGATACTTTAAAATTCTAAGAAAGGAAACATGGATGTTTTCAAAGTTAGCGTGGTACGTAAATGGCGGTTGTGAAGCATTTATAGTGTAAATCGTTGCATGCTAAGCACTTTGACAATGATGATCATCACCTCTCTTCTATACTGAACAATATAACTTACCTCAAAATGCTCTAGGAGAATTCTTATTGCAATTGAGTAAATTACTAGATTTTGTTTATAATTCTTGTTTTGCCATGCAATATCATATAAAAAAGGTTTCCTTTGTTGTTTCTGTTCAGTTTTCAGGATGGCTTTATTGGTTTGTTTAATTCTGTTTTATCATCTTATAAATAATACTCGTAAAGTCGTAATACTACCTCTGTAATGTGAGAAGTGAAGCCATTTCTACATACAAACCTAGTATTTGCAATGTTCTCTTTTGTTAAATATCTAGTTATGGTTAGCTTGTTTTACCATTGACTTCATAATAATGTATTCTGATGCTGTTCTTGATTCACAAATATTGTTTTATTTCTTGACAATGAAAATAGCAAGGTTTTTGTCACTATGCAAGTAGTAATAGTTGCAATTATATTTCTTTTAATGACAAAGGGGAGCATTATGTGTATCATCTCCATCCCCAATTTTTGATTGAAGCTCGGTCCAATTTAACATCTATTAAAAAGTATACTTTTTGTCTTCTAGACTAAGTATAATGGTTTCCTATAACTAACTGAAGCATCTTGATGTATCTACAGACCTTCAAGAAGGAGAGCTCATTCATGGAGAGAATTTTAATCTTTTTGCCGCCATGTCTGCTTTAGAGGTAATGAAAAAAAGGCATTAATTTACATAGGAGTTTTGTTACACGTTCTTCTCATATGTACGGATGTACCAATAATTCGCAGTTTACTTCTTTCTCGAATTTTTCTAGCTACTTTATATAAAAATTTATCCTTTTTTATCTACTTTTGTTAGATAATGGACCCAAAGATGGATTCCGGCATTGTTTGTAGATATTATTCTGTTGATGAAGCCATTGAAGATGGTGCTGCACCGATCCCCTTAAATATAAATAGAACAGTAGATGTTCATTGTATTGTTGATGTCATGGATCATCTGCTTTCATGTGAGGTACTTTCATATTTTATGTTTTCATTACTGCTACTTTTATCACGTGATCATACTCAATTATACTCTTGAATGATTCCTGGCAGGCAACTTGGCATAAGGGTCATTCATTGGCACAGACTATTTTTTCTTGCATCTATCTTTTGAGACCTGATAGAACGTCATCACATGCATTGCTGAACTCTTACTGTACTGTAATACGTGCAACATGCAATGCGGTTATTTCAGTTGTTTCAGAAACACGCACACATGAGGTGAAGCATTACAGTGACTCTTAGCCTTTCAAATATTGTTAGTAATGTTATTTTATCTTGTATTAAATTGTTTTGAGGGCCTATTATCACCGACCATGTTACTCTGTTGTTTACACAAGCATTTTTTGACATGTATATCAGGAAGAAGATCTATTTACTATTACATCTGGTCTACCATTGAAAAGGGATGGTGATGACAAATGCTTAGCTATGGTAAATGTTATAGAAGAAACAGTTTCTCGCCAGTTAAATGCATGCAAATCCCCTTCACATAAGAAGAGAGCAATAGAAGGTGAGTTTATCTATTGCTAGGTGCACTATGTGACTCATTTAGTTATAAATTGTACATAAATAAAGAAAAGCTTATTGATATGTTGCAGATATAGAGCCATTACAAACAAATCTTGATTTGGAAGAAGGATATTGCAAAGCTGTATTGTGTCGTCTGCGTTTCCGTAAGGTCTTACCCTGTGTTTTATTTTCTACTTATATCATGGGCCATGCGGTTCCTGAAATATTGATATATAAATTAAATTTGAAGTATTATATATATTTTAAGTACGACGTATTGTCTTTAGTAACATTTTCTTTGTTCTGTCTGAGTCCAGCATTTCTACCATGTACTGGCATGTTTGAGGCGACCTCAAGGAAGAGGTTTGGATTTAGCAAGAAAACATATAGCCTCTTGCTTAGTGGAGCTTCAAAGCATTCTTAAAACAGAAGAATTTCTGAAGTCAAACAAAAGATTTGGAACGTGTGAAGATGATGTAGCGGAAGATAGTACTACTGCTTCTGGTTGTCAACCAATCGGGTTTGATTCAACTTTAAACAGTAGATTATCAGCTCCAACACCTCCTCGTGCAATCAAACTTCTTTCATGGAAGAAGGTATGCACTTGGTCATAAAAAACCTGTGTTTCTAATTTACTTATACTGTCGCGTAAATTCATAAATTTTGACAGGCCGCTGAGTATTTCCAAAAGCTGCTTCATGATCTAGATGTTCTCTGTTCACATCCTGTAGACTCATCGTTTGAAGGTGCCTTGCGGTTTGTTGTAGAGTTTCAAAAGTTGCAACCTGATTTGGTTGCCAGATCCCATTTACAGGTAAGTTTAAAATGTTTTTATTGAATTTTTTTATCTACACCATGTACAAGAGTATATTTACATTATTGCTGAAAATTCTGAAGCTGTTCTCAAGTTGGTTTTACATTACTCTATTTAGCGACTTAAGATGCTGAAATATGTTGTCAACTTGTCATATCATGGCCTTATAGCAACAATTTTTATTGTTAACATTTTGGTTCTCATTCTGAAACTAATGGACAGCTTCTACTAGTTCAAGATGGGAAACTCTATGGGCGCGATCCAATGTTCGATGTGGTTTGTAAAGCTGCTGCAATACCTGAAATCACAAAAAACCTTGAAATACAGAAAAATGAGTCTTTTGTTCATCTTGGTCAGGTAAAGATCTTCATATATTTTAAAAATTGTAATTTACATTTTCAACTCATGAAGAATGAGGTTGTTGACTTGTATATATCACTAACATATAATTTTTTTATTTGAACGATGAAGTTAGCGATAACTTTACTAAAAATCGTGTGTACAAATGCTGCATGGCAAAGGCGTCAACTTGGGAAAGTTCTACAAGATTGGCGTATCCTCCACATGCAGGCATGTGTTATGCTTTATTTTGGTCTTCTATTTTTTTTTCCTTCAGAAAATTGCTTCAAAGTCCGTAAATGATTTGGCTTTTATTCTTTGCTATATGTTTAAGGACAATGAGAGGATTAGCTAGGTCTACTATATAAAGTTCCCCTTCTAAGAGAGTAGTTCGGATGTAATGGTTGACATTTTAACTCTATTAAGGTCATTTATATAGGCATCTTTATAAAGGAAGATCGTAGGAAAAAGTGACATCAAAACTCACAATCCTTACATTGCATATCCTTGCAGCTTCATGCATGGTGAGATACTAGACTTGAATGGGAGAAAATTGGCAAGTACAGATAAGAGACTTGTTCTCTCGAGTTTTAGAAACTTTAGGCTATACAATAATTGGTTACTTTAACATCAGAGTCAATCACTGACTTTTTTTTTAATTAAATTTTATCATAAGCAGCTGTTTATCCTAATTGCATGTTAGTTGGAAGTGTAGTTGCCTTATTTGTGCGATCATCTTAGTAATCACGCATGTCTTACGCTTTTGCTATATTCTCGTTTGTGTAAACAGAAACAGTATTCCTATTGGTCGTCAACAATATTAATTGCAGTTATTTTTTTTTGCTCTAATAGCTAGAGCTTGCACTTAGAAAGGAGTTTGAAGAAAGGACAAGCACTACAATCAATGAGGTACGCTTTTCTGATTGTTAAATCTTCCTTGGGGGTTTTTGTGAACATACAAAAAAGGAACAAACATATTGGATAGCTTTTCGTTTTTTGATGACTTACTCTTTTGCTTCTTATATGTTTTGCAGAACCTATTTATGAAGATGTACAAGCACATTCTTAATTGGATTGAGGAACAAACATATTGGATAGCTTTTCGTTTTTTGATCTTGGGTTTTGAACTGGAGCTTTATTCCCCTAGCGAGTACTGCATGGTGTATTGGTATATATATATTATCTTGATCAAACTTGGTGAAAAAATGCATCTCAGGATGGTAACAAGCAGTGAGACTGGTGAGTATGCGTTTAAAAACTGTCAGTTTTGCCTCAAGCTAACGAATTCAAACTTGAGTTTGACTTTTTTTCTTCCTGAGTCAGTCAGCCATGTAGGAGTGGAAGCTGATTCACAACCTAACATGTTGCCAGGTAAACGGAAAGGGAAGAAGAAAAAGGAGTCCGTGAAGGATGTGGCAAGGGATCATTTAATTCCGCCTGCAGTGTTGTTGCTTCAGTGCCATGTATATCTTGCTGAAGGCCTGACATTGGTAATTTAATACTTTGATTATCAAAATTATGTCATGAAAACATTACATCTTTGCCATCATTAATCTAAAAAACTGAAATGTACATGCAAGATTAAGATGATCGAAGCAAGAAGTAGAAATAATTTTTATGCATTTGCTTGTAGATGATTGCTGCTCTAAGAAATGAACATGGAGTGTTTCAGTGCCGGGGGCCATTCAATACCGAGCAAGAGGTAACTCAATATCTACGAAACAGAATGAATCTTTAATACTTTACGTGGTAAATTCTTAACCCAAGGGGGTAATCTAGCGGTAAGGTCCTGGGAGTCCCAGTAAAGAGGTCTCAAGTTCGTAAGTTGCAACTTGTTGGGGCCACATGCCCTAGCCATATAGCTCAAAATCGTGGAGGGCTAGTGGTTTACCATGCTCCATGGGTCTTGCGGGGTGGTCTCAATATGGATTATGTTTGATCTCTAATAAAGGGTCAAATAGGCAACACTAAAAGAATGTGGCTAAAAAGGATGCGGGTCAAGCGGGTTGATAGTTTCCTAAAGTAAATGTTTAATCCATGCTACCTGTAAATTTGTTATACTAAAAGAATAACATTGTTATTGTAAATTTGTAGTATAATAGGTTTTGTTTTCTTATCTAACTCACTAAACATTAGAAACAGCTTTAAAAATTGCGCAAATATATTTTCACGTGGTGTGGTTATTTTCACCAATTTACTTATAAAGTGGTCGGTTTGGGTTATGTCTCATCTCTAGTTGGTAATTTTATAGAAAAGAGTTATAGCTAAAAAGTGAACAGGTCAACTTGATTGAAAGTTCCAAATATTTAGTTTTAGTGCATTTTTTGAATCATTTTACTAAAAACATGTTACTATCAGAATAACTCTCGTCTAAATGATTATTCATGTATAAAATTGTTATGTTTTGGCCACTGAGTATTTCACGTCAACTGGACCCTTGCCAAAACTTGCCTGTATTGATACACGCCCCTTTTGTTACCCGACGTATCCATATTTTGCCACCTCTAGTAATACAGCAGTTACGTTGCTAATCATATATGGAATGACTAATCCACCTTTTTTTAAATCTCAGAGATTCATTCAGCATTTTGAGCTCCTACAGAAAGCTTGTGTTCCTGATCATGCCTCATACTATTCATTTAGAGAATATACGGCCCATGCACAATTCGATGTGAGTCTCACTTATACATATGCTGTTTTATGAACTTCGTGTTTCTTTTTTATAACCCTGTCTGGTGGTTTTTTTCTTCAGACACTCATTATGTGTAATTACTTCAAAGAAGCCCAGAGGATTGCTAAGGATCTGAGGAGTAGTTTTTCTAATGACACAAACAAGCTGACAGAACTTCGGCACATAGAGCAGGTTGCAGAACACAACGGTATCGCTTTTAATTTAATAAGTCGATTAGGGTCTCTTGATCCATCACTTAAGGTTTCTTTTGAATTCAACCATCATCCACACTTTGCAACTGCTGTTGTGAAAAGATCTTGAATTTTGTTTTTTCTTTTAACTTTTTTTCTTTCCAAATTTATTTATTCTAGTTAGGTTTTCAGCAGCATTCTAGAATTGATAATAGTGTTAGCAACATTTTATTACCATCTTTTTCAATAAAGATGCAACTTCAACAATTTTTGTATAATGTTGTTTGGTTAAGAACTCTGTAATATAAATTAGCTTATACAAAGATTTTGGTAAGTTATTACAATAATAAGTTGCCATTAACAAGTTGTTAGCTTTATGGGGTCGAAGTTTAAGCGTCATTTTGCCTAAGGGTAGATATTGAAACATTTAATTATACATGCCAACCTTTCTCCTTTCTTTCTGGTTCCTACACGTTGTATGATTGCAACAGTTACTTTTTTTAGATGGTATCAGTATATCTGAGTTTATATTTTTTTTGTCCATATCATTTATACCGAGATTTATTTACCCATTGATTATGGCCAAATAAGATTTCCTTTACATGTCAACTTTGTAGAATTATATGGCTAGTCGGATGTATTTTATACAGAAAGAGGGAGTATGTACTTTTGGTTTATGCATATTTTGATATGAGGTGTCCGGTATAATGAACAGGTGGTAACTAATGAAACAATTGTTGGTGAAAAAGAAACGGTTTGGGTTTATCATGCCCGCCTTATGTTCATTTCTTTCGTATATATTTAACACATTAAACATGAATATTACAAACCATGTTATTACACCTTTTAGTTTTTAATTTATCAGAAAACTGTGTAATGACCGTTGATTCAATGTTGGGCACTTTTCAACCCATTTACCCTTATATATTTGGTAAACGTTTCTTGTAGACTTCTTTTTAAAGACGACTCAAATTGATCCATTGTCTCGTAAATTAGTCAAAATTGCCACTTTTATTAATCAGTAGTTTGTGCCCGTACATTTTATCAAAGTTTGGTTGGCGGTTTAGATCACGAAAGTGGTACTTTGCTTGTCCTATATGTTCATAATCTTATAGTCTGCTGTCTTATTTTTTTATTCTTCCCTTTTGTGGTCTATCCTATCTGATGTTGACCCACCAACTAACAATGACAATGAAATGCATTTGTTGCTAAGGCTTGTCGCTGTTTGGTTTGCCAGATATCCACCAATGACAAATACGGTCCATAAAATTAGGTTTTAGGCGAGGTGACCTAATTTATCTCCATTGTTGTACCAGTTTGCATATGCGGTTTAAGTTAGCGCCAAATCAATTATAGATTTTGGTTAAAAAATTTGTTTCTATGGTCAAACTGTTTCTTCTGCATGCTCAGTTTTTTATCCGCAGAATGTGGTGCTGGAATAACTTGTCATTTGTCAATGGTGGCCGGTTGCCATTTTTGTGGTGAAAGCGTTGTGCGAGGCTAAGTCCGAGATAATAATTTTCGTGTATGTCGTTCCATTGATCGTGGGTGCTTTCGAAAATGTTTCCTCATTTTTCGTGCAACAAAGCAAACTGATCCAGACCATCATCAAGTTTGTCAAATCTTGTTTTAAGATTATTCATTAGCTTATATAGTAACAGATTAATAGGAGATCTTGCCTCAAAAGATCTTCATGTTAATTAACAAATGACTTAAGTCATTTATTATTTTAAATCAATTCTTTTGATTAAGTTAAAAACAAACAACTTCTCACATGATTTAATAAATTAAAATTTTTTTATTAAATCAATCAAGTTATATTCAAACACGACCTTAAAATTGTTTCCTATTGTTCAAATCTAACAACAACCAATATAGGGTAAATAAAGTCCTAAGGCTAAAGAGACTGGTATGCTCAAATTCATCATTCACGTTAGTGTCACTTCAAACTCACTCACACTCACCTTTTACTTGTAGTGGTCACCACCCACTTATCATCTTTCATTAGAATACTCACTTTATACAAAATATACCTCACTAAATACCCCACACACACTCACAAACTAAATAAAAAATATTAAAACAAAAAGTGAGACCCAAAACTTTTACCACTCACGCATAATGAATGACTCACCATTCACTGCCTTCTTTTACCATCTCACACGTGCGTTGTTGATGCTGTTTTGATTGTCACTCGTGACTTGGGCACTCGTGAGTTTTTCTCTCCACTCACGTAACCTAACATTTTCTGAAACCCACATACAAAAGTGGGTAATGATTAGATACTTCGTCATATCGGCATCCGATGGATGTAACATGCCCCACGTTGAAATCCCATAATAGCGAACTGTTTTTATATGAAGAATAGATTTATTCAAGAATGTTAAAATAAGCCAATGTGGCGGATATATAAAATGAAAAAGGTACACTATTGTGGAAGCATTTATGCAAACCATAATTCCATAAATTGCTTTACTAAAACTTTTTTGGTGAATTATTCACTGCAAAAAGATTATCCAAGCAAACCATATTTTGATACAAAATATTCAGTCTATATAGAAAACAAATTTTAATATAAAAGGATACTGCATATTAGGGTGTGCAAACTACTTTTTTTTTTAACCAAATTTTTTGATTTTTTGATCGACTAATTTACGAGATTTGAACTTACCGTCACACAAACCAAACGAGCTCGAAATTATTGCACATAACAATAAGAGCTCGAGTTATACTTTATTTTCACAACTCATTACATAAACGCGAAGAACTCGAACCTATAAGATATGCCATGAACCAAGTTCGAGTTATAGATGTAAGGGTCGAACGAATCCAAGCTCAAGCTTTGACTAACTTAAAAACGGCTTTAGTTTATAGCTTTACATCTATGTTATAATTTTGAATTGTTGATGTCTAATCTCTAAGCTAAGGATGCCGTTAACGTCACCGACAATGTGATGTCGTTAGCTTTCCGCAATTTAGTGAATATTTTGTGGCTGCTACAAGGTCAACCTCATGAGGTGGGTCTAGTTACCAGTTATTTCATTCTGCATAAACTTTAAGGAGAATTTCAATTAATGCACACAACTTTTTAGTACTCCACTCAATTACTTACTCTAATAAATATACTTTGTCATGCAGTAATGTTAAGCATCTTTTTTTTTACTTCAAAAAACTAAATTAAACATATTCATAAAGTCTTTTCATCAAAGTGTTTGAAAACACTTTTGAAAACATACATGGTACATAAAATACAAAGTATACGATCGAACTACAATGCAACGAAGTACAAAATGACATTGAGAAAATGACTAAGAACGGCCGCCACTATTGATGACTTAAGGTTGACTTAACCAGGTGTGATAGTTGTGGCGTCGACACAACCGAGCACTACAAGCCCATAAAAATACCTTACGTTTGATAGATTGGACCAAAGCCGCCCAACATGAAAACTCCCAATTGAAAAGCGTTTTTTTCCTTGAAATCCATATTGCCCATATTGTACATGGACCTAAAAGCCGCCAAAACTTATCTATGTTGACGCC
>BQNB010065826.1:0-34793 GCA_026074375.1 Tanacetum coccineum | reverse complement strand
ATTCATCGACCTCCGGTTTACCAACCCCCAGTTTTCCAAGCTCAAGCTTACCAAACTCCGGTTCCTCAATCACAAGGTGTATCAAGAGATGATTTTTAAAACTACATCAAGGCCAATGATGCGGTTATGAAAAACATGCAAAGCCAAACCCAAAACATGCAAAATCAAAGGACCAATTTGACAAGCATGTTGACCAAATTCATGAATGCCAATACCGCGTCTACTTCAGGATCATGTTCTCTTCCTAGCAACATCGTTGCTAACCCAAAAGGCGATTTGAAAGCAATCACCACCCGAAGTGGTGTTTCTTATGATGGACCTCCAATTCCACCTCCGCTTTCTTCTCTTCCTGAGGAGGTGGAACAAGAACCCGAGGTGACAAAGGATACAGTGCTTCCAAGCACCAAAAACATCCAACCTCCGGTGGTCCAAACTCAAATTGAAGAACCCGTTGTTGCTCCCAAGACCATACCTTATCCTTCAAGGATTAACAAGGAGAAATTCCGTGAGAAAGACGATCTTTTAGCTTTGAAATTTATGGAAATTTTTCGGAAGCTCCACTTCGAGCTAAGTTTCGCGGATGCTCTCCTTCACATGCCTAAATTTGTACCAATTTTTAGGAAGCTCCTAAGCAACAAAGATAAGATTCTTGACCTAACCAAAACATCGGTGAATGAAAATTGCTCGGCGGTTATCCTCAAAAAGTTTCCCGAAAAACTTTGAGACCCGGGCAGATTTCTTATACCATGTGATTTTCCGGAGATGGATGTATGCTTAGCCTTGGCCGATCTCGGTGCAAGCATCAACCTAATGCCTCTTTCCATATGGAAAAAGCTAAGTCTCCCAGATTTAACCAAGACCAGAATGATCCTTGAACTTGCCGACCGATCGACTTCGACTCCTACCGGTATTGCCGAGGATGTTTTCGTGAAAGTTGGAACATTTTTCTTTCCGGCCGACTTTGTAGTCGTTGATTATGTTGCCGATCCTCGGGCTCCTTTAATTCTCGGGAGACCCTTCTTGAGGACGGCACGAGCTTTGATTGATGTTCACGGTGAACAAATGACCTTTCTTCATGATGACCAATCCGTAACATTCAAAGTTGGTGATACTAAGACATTCTCCTACAATAATCGATGTCATCGACGTAGCTTGTGAGGAGTTTGCTCAAGAGGTACTTGGATTTTCGAACATTTCTGAGAGTGGCAATCCCACCCCAACTTTAGAACCGATCCTTTCTACCTCACCTCCCTTTCTCACTCCTTTTAGAGGAGGTGAATTCATGTTGGAAGAGATCGAGGGTCATCTTGCTGATAATTAATTTCTACCCAGAATTGATGATGCCGACTGTGACCTAGAGGGAGACCTTCTCCTCCTTGAGAAGTATTTAAACAATGATCCATTTTCTTCTCTCCTTCCGAAAGACCAAAAATTTAAGGAACTTAAGACCATAGAATCTTCTAGTGATGAACCCCCCGAGCTTGAGCTCAAAGACTTACCACCTCATCTTGAGTACGCGTTTTTGGAGGGTACCGATAAATTACCCGTCATAATCGCTAAAGACTTAAAAGATGAGGACAAGACCGCTCTTCTTAAGGTTCTTAGATCACATAAGCGTGCCATAGCTTGGAAGATTTCAGATATTAAGGGAATAGATCCGAAGTTTTGTACTCATAAGATTTTGATGGAAGATAATGTTAAACCCACGGTCCAACATCAAAGAAGGGTTAACCCAAAAATTCATGAAGTTATCAAGAAAGAAGTAATCAAACTTCTTGAAGCTGGATTGATTTACCCTATCTCCGATAGCCCGTGGGTGAGCCCCGTCTATTGTGTGCCCAAAAAGGGCGGAACGACCATAGTGACCAATGAGGAAAATGAGTTGATACTAACTAGGTTGGTCACAGGGTGGCGTGTTTGTATCGATTACCGTAAGCTTAATGATGCCACCCGGAAGGACCATTTCCCATTGCCTTTCATGGACCAAATGCTTGAACGATTAGCCTGAAATGAATTCTATTGCTTTTTGGATGGATTTTCCGATTACTTTCAAATCCTAATTGACCCGTAAGACCAAGAGAAGACCACCTTCACTTGCCCTTATGGAACGTTTGCCTACCGACGTATGCCTTTCGGCTTATGCAATGCTCCGGGCACGTTCCAAAGGTGCATGATGGCCATTTTCCATGACATGACCAAGGAAACTATAGAGGTCTTCATGGACGATTTCTCGGTCTTCGGGGATTCTTTCTCTTCTTGCCTTTCCCATTTAGACAAGATGCTCAAAAGGTGCGAAGACACAAATCTTGTTCTAAACTGGGAGAAGTGCTATTTTATGGTTAAAGAGGGCGTGACAGGCGGGAATTTTGTTGTGAAAGGGATGTCGTCCCAACAAAAGAAAAAATTCTTCAAAGATGTGAAGCATTATTTTTGAGACGACCCCTACTTGTTTAAGATTTATATGGATCAAGTGATTCGGTGGTGTGTTTTTGGCCAAGAAGCCCATGACATCCTCATGGCTTGCCACGATGGTCCCACCGGTGGACATCACGGTGCCAACTACACCGCTAAGAAAGTCTTTGATGCCGAATTTTATTGGCCGACTATTTACCGAGATGCCCATGACTTGGTAACACGATGTGACGCTTGTCAACGTCAAGGAAAAATCTCACAACGTGATAAAATGCCACAAAATGCAATCCAAGTTTGTGAGATCTTTAACATATGGGGCATCGATTTTATGGGACAGTTCCCATCTTCACGAGGGAACAAGTACATTCTCGTGGCCATTGATTACTTGTCAAAATGGGTTGAAGCAAAGGGGCTACCCACCAATGACGCCCGAGTTGTTTGCAAGTTTTTAAAATCTCTCTTCGCCCGATTTGGTACTCCTCGTGCTATCATTAGTGATCGCGGTACCCATTTTTGCAATGACCAATTTGCAAAGGTCATGCTTAAATATGGGGTGACCCACCGACTTTCTACCGCGTATCATCCACAAACGAGTGGGCAAGTTTAGGTTTCAAATCATGGTTTGAAACGTATCCTAGAAAAGACCGTAGGTGAAAACCGTGCTTCTTGGTCAGACAAGTTAGATGACGCCTTGTGGGCCTTCCGTACCGCATTTAAAACACCCATCGGATGTACGCCTTATAAGCTTGTGTACGGAAAGGCTTGTCATCTCCCGATTGAACTAGAGCACAAGGCCTATTAGGCCTTGAAACATTGCAAGTATGACCTTAAGACCGCGGGTGATCATCGGAAAGTTTAAATGAATGAATTAAATGAACTTCGTGATCAAGTGATAAGATCGTTTATAGCTTAAGATTGATTATATCTAATATATCTAGGATGAACAATAACAATGATTGATAACACGCAGCGGAATAATAAAGAACACAATCAAAGTTAGCACAAGGTTTTCTTTATTGAACGATTTCCCTATTACCCCAACTATAATTTGGGGCTACACCAACTAACTATGGTGTACTATTCGACTCTCATCAGTCGACTTGCTATCTAACTATCTAGACTCTCATTAGGAGAGCTCTAGTTTTCTATAAATGTATATTCTAAACCAGGCGCCTACCCTCTTTATATAATAGAGGGGGGTTACAAGAAAACCCTAGCTTACATAGGAAGCTAACTTAATATTTTACATTAAGTCCTTGTTGTTTCATCTTTCTTCAATCTTGCGTATTTAGTTTTGTAATCATCAAATCTCAGATCCCAACAATCTTCCCCTATTTGATATTACAAAAGAATCTCCATGTATGAAACAATCTTCAATGCTTCCCCTTGACTTAAGATCTTCTTGAACATGCCACCACACATAATAAGCTGCAAATCATATCTCTGTAGTCTTCTTCCCCTTTTTGTAATCATCTAATAGGGTCTTCTTGTAGATATGCAACTTGTAAACACTTCCCCTCAAGTGGTGCATGTAGATGGTTAAACATTTAATCAATAAGTTTCCCCTAAAACCCATATGTTTACCATCTCTTGAATCTCGAACTCTGTTGGCTCTATGTAATGATTACTGATGAAGAAAACCGAGTATAACGAATTTGATAAAGAAGTAGAATCTCCCAAACTTGTATCTTATGTCTTGCACTATCCGCGTGAAGTCGAATTATAAATATAAGTAGACCGCAACCTCTTGACAAAAACCTCATCTTCTATGAGACACATACTAACTGATAGCTCAAGCCTACGAGAACTCCTTAATCTACAAAGAGAAAACAAAAAGGCTTCATGACTCCAAGATCAAGAACCGCGTTTTCAACGTTGGTGATCGAGTCCTCCTCTTCAATTCTCGATTAAAGATTTTCTCGGGCAAGCTCAAAACCCGCTGGACCGAACCATTCATCATCACCCAAGTTTTCCTATATGGCACCGTTGAGTTATCTTCAACCAACGGACCAAACTTTAAGGTGAACGGTCATAGACTCAAACACTACTTTAGTGGGGACAAACCACATATGGTTGTCCCAGATCTCCAAACTTTCCCCATGAACCAATGAATTTGGGGACGGGTCAAGCATAGTGACCATAAACAAGCGCTTCGTGGGAGGCAACCCATGCTTATCCTTCTATCTTCTTTCTATTTTCTTCTAACTGTGTGACGTGAGGAGGTGTGCCTCTTCCATTCTCGTGTTGTTTTGTGCTTGTGTTTTTGTCCTGGATTTTGAAGACTCTCGTGCTCGTGGTTTTGTCCCTCGATCACTCGGTCTTTACATCCTCAGTTTCATTTGGGAATCCGATATCCTAGATCTTTTCGACTAACGTTAATCTTTAGCACACTTAATAAACAGCTTTATAGTGATGTAGATACCCTTCAAAACATTAAGGACAATGTTTGATTCTAGTATGGGGGGGTGATCTTTCTATTTGATCTTACTTTCATGCTTTGTTCCCACGCAACCCATTTTTATCACTATATGTGTCAGTTTATGCCAAAATTTAAAAAAAATTGAGATGAAATTGTGATTTAAATGCCAATGTTTGTCTTTCCGATGGGTAGAATAAGTGTACAATTTTGACCCGACCGGGCGTGTTGAGCCCTAGCTTGTCCCCTTAACCATTTAATGAATGAAAATTCATTAGGCTAAGCATTCGCGGATCCTTTTATTAAAGATTTTAAATTTACGAAGAACGAGAAATGATAGAAGATAGTTATAAGTTGGAATGCTAAGCAAGGATTATTTGGAAATCCTAAAGGCTCATATACGTAACTTGTGGCTTTTCCTCCCCGTAGATCTTAAAACACCTAATCGCCATGCTTAATTTTGCTTTAACTTTAAATCGACATTTTCTAAAAAGAAGTTCTATCATGGATGATTAATCATACATGATAATTTTAATCTTAGTCAAACTTATATTTAAATTTTCTAAAATGGAATTTTTCTTGTGGCATTGCAAATAAAGTGAAGTAAAAAAAAGTGAAAAAAGGAAAGTGAAAAAAGTTGTGAAAAAATATATTGTGGCAAATAAATAAAGTGTAGCATCAATAAATAAATTAAAATCCCTTTTTCCAAAATCTAAATATACTTTTTGACTAAGATTAAATTGCTTTAAGATTTTAAGAATTTTATGATTGCCGTTTGTGGTTTATCTCGATTACTTTCGAATCTCTGCGGGGTGTCAAAAGCCTGATGACTTAGCCGATGAGGCTGGGATCCATCGAGAAATGGTCGTACATGGGATAGACTTACTTATGAGATCATAAAATTTTTGAAATTTGCGTGCTTTGAGTTGTATTCTTTCATGAGTTAAAGTTTATTTAGCGGTAAATCTAAGAAATTCGATTTTAAAGGTTGGAGTAATTCGATTACATTCTGGTTCTCTGTGGGGCTTCAAACACCTGATGACCTAAACCGATCTCGGTTGGGATTCATCGAGAAAATGGGCGTACATGAATGATTTAACCTTCGATTCTTAGTTCTTTCAGAAATATCGCTACACTATATAAACAATACAACTATCTAAAATTGTCGATCTAAAGTTAACTTAAACTTAAGCACACTCACACTAATCATAATAATTGTCGGGAGGAAAAGTTAGCCTAAAAACTTACACAAGTTATACGTATGAGTAGTGTTAGCATTGCAACTTGTATCGAACTATGATTTCGTTTTTGAGCTTAGTTTGGGAGCTAGTGAAAAATCGGGGACGATGAATGTATCTTTTCTAAAGAACACTAGAAATTAAGTGTTTCTTATTTCGTGACCCTAAAAGTTGTGAATTCACAATGAAAGTCAAATATGTGTTTCGGGCTTAAAAGATATATAAGGCATATATAGCAATGATAAAAATGGGGAGTTTCTTAAACTAGACATTCTAACCCTTTTTAACGAATTCTTGTACTTCATGAAGTTATGAGTTTAAGGGGTTAAAATCTTTGGTTTTCTAAGCTTACACTTCATAACATTGCGTGAGGACACGACAATACTTTAGTATGAGGGATTTTGGTATATGCTTAATTTCACATATCATTTATCCGAAAAAATAGGCTTAAAATGACCAAAAACATACCAAAAATATATTGTATTTGTGTGTTTTACATTTATGTTATGCAGGTAACGGATATACGACAAAAAGACACAAAATCAAGCCAAAAGAACAAAACCGAGCACGGGAATGGAAAGAGCGTAAAAAGTCAAAGTCAAAGGAAAGTCAAAGTCAACAAGTCAAAGTCAAAGCCAAAAAATCAACCCCGCAAAGTCAAAGTCAAAACCGAAGCCGACACCGAAGAAATACTTAATGGGCCGGGTCATCCCATTAATGTATTAAGAAGACTAAAGTTAAGCTTAATCAAGTTTAAGGCCCAAATAATCCCAACCGGCCCAAATAAACAAACAGCCCAAAAGCCCAAAGCCACTTAACAAGCCTATGATAAGGCTGTTAAGTCTGTTACCCTATTAGTCCTTTAGGGACTAACCATGCAACAACCAAATACAACCTTAGGGGCCAATCCTGCCAACCCCCTTTTTAGTTTACTACACCATAAGGACTGTGGTTAAAACAAGAGCATACAAGTTGAGGGGCTGTTCTTGAAATAAATACCTTAAACAGAGATAAAAAGGCGCCCTTTTTCTCTTGCCACTGTTCATTTCTCCCAACCTTTTACCCTGCAACCCCGAATTACACAGGGGATAACCCCTCACCCTCATCTCCACTAAAACCCACATCACATGGGCTCATTGCCATGTTGGCAATCCCATGATTTTTCATTGGCTGAGGACAACATCAAGGGCTGTGATGAACTCAAAAGAAACACAAACAAGATTAATGGCTGAGATTGAAGACTTTGAGCCTCTCACACAAGAAGCACACCTCAGTTTTCACTCACTGAAGAAACACAAGTCCAAGAACCAAGACTTGAAGAATTTTAGTATAAATAAGACCTCATTGTAAGCCATTAGGGCATCATATCTTTCTTTTGTAATTTAACAGCTTATTTCAGTTTAATGTTAGTTTTTTTAAAAGTCTTGTAACTGTTTTTCAAGTTTAATGAAATTCCAAGTTTTTAAGTCACAAGAATTCTGTTTTGAAGTTTTATGCTCCAATGGTTGTTTAAGATATCTTCAAAAGCTCTTATAAGCTCTTTTACTCTTGTTTAAGCTGTTTTCCCTAAACTTTATAAACTTCTTCATAGTTTATAAGGTTTAAGGCATTTTTACTCAAAAATCACCAAAAAGGCTATAATGGATGATAAGCCAGATTTGGATGGGCTTATGGGTTTTACCAGCTTGTTTTAAATAAGCTGGAGCTTTGTACTCGAGCATTTAAACCCTTGATTAAGCAAAGGGATTTGTAAGATTTCACTTTTTTTAGTTATAGCTTATTTACTGCTACTGCTTATTCTAGTGCTTATCTCTGTGTTTTTCATGCTTATTAGTGCCTAATATTGATAGTTTGTTATCTGTTTGTAGAAATCTTAGCTTAAATCAAATAAAATCAAGTTTAAAAATGGATTTTGAATGCTTAAAGGGGTGTTTGGCACAAGGGGTCAAAATGAGTCAAAAGAGCTTAAAAGTTGTTTTGGGTCACTAAGTCAGTTTTGTCAAGCTCTTTTAAGTGGTTTTAATCGATTTTCAAAAGTTTTTAAGGTTTAAAACTTATTTTCTAAGTTTTTTTTATACATATGTTTTAAATCTGTGGTGATTTTTAGTTTAGGTATGCAAATCTTTGATCTTAAGTTCTAAGGTTTAAGTTGTGTGTTTTTAAGATCAATATATACTCCCCTTTGAGTGTATAACCTGGTCCTAAAGTTTCACTTACTGTTTCATTGTTTAAAACACAAATGGGTCAAAACAGTTTCTTGCATACTTGTAGTGGGTCAGTTTTAGCCATTTTTCATTCTCAAAATTAGTCTAGTTAAAATTAGTTTTAGGATCTAAAAATCATTACACAAGTAGTTTAGGGTCTAAAGTCTATCTGTTTTAGCTAATATGGTTTCAAAGTCTTTTTAAATTGCTTAGTTTTAGTTACAAAAAGTCACTCTTTCTTTTAAGAAAAACCAAAAATAGGAAATTTATGTGAGTTGCCCTTTTCATGTGGCTTTTTCATGGTTTATCTGAATTTCAAAATGGTTTTTTCTTAGCTTATTTAGATAGATTTTAGGATAAGATTTAAGATTTTGTGAGTCAATAAGCCATAAGGATGTGTCTTTGGGCTTAAAAATAAGCCCAAAGGTGCCTATTCAGGCTGTTTTCACCTCAGTTAGGACCCACTGGCTTATTTGCTTTTTAATGCTTTTAAGCTGCTTTTACTTGTCTTTCTTTAGTTAGATGTGCTCATTAGGTTAGGATTTAGTCCTTGTAACTTATTTTAGTTTGGTTTGAGCGTATTCAAGCTAAAAAGCCAAAACAGTTTGCTAAATTGTTCATTTTCTAGTTTCCTGTTACTATTATGCGGCTTATATTTAAGCTTATTCCAGTTTTTAGAAATTAAGTATGTCAGTGGGAAAATGCTTATTTTCAAGTGGCTTAACAAGTTTGTGTATAAAGTTAAAAAAAAAAAAAAAGGGGGGAAGAGGGGAAGTCTAAGGGAGCAGGGCTCAAACCCTGGACCTCAACCCTCTCTCAACCTTTACAACACAAACCTTAACCAGCGGCACTAGTAGGGCCATCTGGTTAAGGTTTGGCACAATTAATTATTTAACACCTCTTTTTCCATTTAAGCTATCAGGCGTTTTGGGCTTTTTAACAGCTTATTGAGATAAGCTGTTGGCCCTATTTTATTTTTTTTAGGTCTAGCATAGTTCAAAACACTTTCCTTAATTTTTTCAATTTTTTATAAAATCGTTTAGTATTTTTTATATTTAATTTTCATTAAAATAGTTTTTAATTCATAATAAAAAAATTAAAAGTTAAAAAATATAATTCTTTTTTTTTAATTTTCTTTTATCATTTAGGACTTGTAAAAAATAAATTTTCATGTGTAGGGTTAAAATTTCATAGTTTAGGTTTTTAAGGCTCGGGATTAGATTCCCGGCATCGTTTTCGTGTTTCAAGCTTATTATTTTTTTTTGAACCACATTTTTCCGAACACTTTTAAGCTTAATTACTTTCGTTTTTAGTTTACATTTGCTTGTTTTTGCCTTATAGTTTTAGAAATAGAAATCCATTTCTAAATCTTGAAAAATTCAAATTTCTCGATCACAAATTGAACCGAATCTCAATTCACGCTTTGTTGGGAAACGACCCGGGGGATTTTTGAAAATACTTTGGTTAAGAGTAGTTTTCCGAAATCTTTTGGAATTCTTAATTTTTACTATAATTGTATATATATATAGCCAAATCAGGCATCATGCATGCTTCCAGTCCATTTAGCCTTGGTGTCATGAGCTTAGTGCAACGTAAATATCTTTTTATGTGATATTGTATATGTTATAATAGTCACATACGTTTTGCAAACTTGTGGTCCATTCTTATTACCAATTCAAACCTATGAATTCACCAACTTTATGTTGACATTTTAGCATGTTTTTCTCAGGTGCTTAGCTTGGATCTATTCTTAAAGTGCAATGTGGTGTCTCATGCATACTCGGATTTTCAAGAACATTATCTTTCATTAAATACCGTTGTCTTTTAAAAACAATTTCTTAAGCTTCCGCATTATTACTATTAAACTCATTAGAATTATGTAACGACTTAAAATATCTTTATCAATTACAACGGTGTTTACTTTTACAAACGTCCATATAGTGGTCGTTCCCTTGATCTTGTGTGATGAATATTATGACGTCACGCCTCCGGACACGTATTTCGTCCAGGCCCCGTTTGGGGGTGTGACAGCTGTCAGCTTTGTGCAGGACCCGCATCCGAATTTACCCCCGTTGAATCACACTCAGCCAAAAATTATGGGCTCGTAGGATTTCTTAATGTCTGATGACGTGCGCGTTATGATAAATGATGAGTTCAAAGGGATCGAGTTGCGCAGGTCACTTATGCATAACATCTAGCAGAAAAACATGGGTTCAAAATTGATGCTCTAACTCATGCACCAGAGATCATATGAAGCTCGATATGTTGTGTTCATTGTAATGGTGTTTATAAATCTGGTAAAATCTATTACAATCAATAATCATTTATACGAGGTAAACTGAACATCGAAGTTGTGTCGTTATCCTTTTTAAGTAATATGTTAGATTTATTGTAAGAGAATTTTCGATATATGTTATGTATACATAAGTGTAAGTGAATGTTAGGTTATTATAATACATCAAAACTTCAACTATTAGTTTTTCATTTGTCTTATAATTAATTAGTCGGTTATTAAGGGGGTACTCCGCCAGCAACGTGCGACCGCGGGGCGCGGAGGGAGCACAAGGGTGCGCGTGGGGGGGTGGTGGGGTGTGGGGTGGGTGGGGTATAATTCAGGGAGTTTTGACATACAGTACTGCGTCTCCGCAGCAACGAACGACCGTTTAATACTTTGTTGTTTTACATAGCATATGTTTTATGTTGTCTATGTAGTTTAAAATGGTATAACAATAATTATGTATTCCTTCTTTCCTTTTTTCTTCCAACTCGAGAAGACAACTTTGTTAATTTTCTTTAAACTCGATAACATGAAATTAGGAACAAGTTTCTTTTCTTTCCACTTCTTTTCTTTATTTTTCTTTAACTATCATTTGTATTTCCACGAAAAAATACTCGAGAACACAACGTGCAGTACCAAACATGACAAAGATTGAAGATCCCCACGACTAACTATACCAGGTTTTGTTTATACGAAAAACAAGCTTTCTTGTCGAAGATGAAGCATAAAGATTTAGGATAACGTTATAAACCTCACTGTTTACAGTACAACATAATTTTTTATTAGTTTATGTTCTTTATTTATTGTTAGTTTAATATTTTTAATTTGTCATACTTTATATTTTGTATTCCACATTTTTCGTTTTACAGTAGAAAAATAATATGAAAACATAAAAAAAATATAAAAGGTATTACAATTACTCTAGAAATGTATTAATAACCTATCCCAAATATTTATAACTAATGTAACATGTGCGTGTCACATCATCAGCATTTACATAAAGTGGCAAGTCATAAACAACAAAAGGCCGACACTAAAAGTAGCAACGTACTTGTCCATTACCAATAATAATACCTGAGTGTTCAAGTGACCTCCTCCTGAATAGAACAAAAACAATTCCCAGGAACCTTCCTCGTGCTTTTTCATTTGGATTTTTCTAAGACTTGGTGCCTCCTCTTTGATGCAGATAATATAGTCATAACATATCTTTTTGTGGAATAAGTTTTTAGTTCGACGTTACGAGTCGACTAATCACAAAACGATGAAACAATTACCTTTATGGGTAGCTTGGAGTCCGCGTGAGTGAAACTCCGTTGACACAAAGAGAGTCATAAGTCATAAGATATCTTGGAGTGAGAAAAGTTCTATGTAGAACACTATCTAATCAAAGAACAATCCACTTCATCTCAACCATTCATTTTATTTCCATCTAATGGTTTAGATTAATTTTTATTTTAATTTAATTAAAAAACTCACTTTCATCCTATTTTTTTAAAATTAAATATCTAATTCTCATGTATATCCAAAAACTAATTAAATTATATTTATAATGATTTTTATTTCTAAAAGTAATATCTGATATTAAGTTAAATGTTATTTTACACTTTTTACCCCTTTTACCCTAATCAAAGTAATTGACGTACTTCTTCACTCATGATGAATGAGTCGCCATCTTCCCACAACCTGATCTCGAAAAAAGCTTATAACAGTAAGTTGTTATCCTCACTTGATTTCTCTTTGGCTGTTACTAAACTATAGTATGAAAAAGCAAATTATTGAATATTCTTGAGATCCTTTGAAACACTTAAACAAAGGAAAACAAACTAGTGAAAGTGATGATTGGTTTTTTTAGTTCGGGAATAACCATCATTGATAAATACATTCATTCGTGAGTACATGAATGTCTCTTTATAGCGTTTTAATGTCCACTAAATGTGTTTTCCATATAAGTAAATAGGATTGAATTTGGTATTTACTGGAAACGCATATGAACTCCAGCTACTACTATGCTAATGGGATGAAAAAACTTGCTATATATGTGTAAATAATGGTGTATGGAAAAAGCTAATACTTATGAAAATTCAAGAATATGTTACAGATCCAACTTTTGTGATTTTGAGGTTCGTAGATTAGTATCATATCATGGGTAAACATGAGATTTTTATGTTTCAATAATAGGGTATGTATGTAATATTAAAGAAATGGCAAAATGGTCATTTTACATATTAAATAAAAGGTAAAGAATACTTTTAAAAATTAAAATCATTATAGATATATTTTAAATGGTTTTTGGATATACATGAGGATTAAAAAGTTTTCAAAGGATGTTGACGTAATTAAGAAATTTATAAGGATATTGACGTAATATTCAACTTTTTCAAAGATATACATGAAATTCTCCCCTTAGAGGGGATATGTGTTGTACTCTTTCGTATCAAACTAATTGTCTACTTTCAGAGCAGTTTAAAGAAAAATTGGATAAGTATGCACTAATAATATGTGTTTTTAACCTTTTAAACGCATTTTTTTGCATTTGTTGATTTACGAAAGTAACGCTCAATTTTAAACGCATCTTTTTTGCACTTGGAACGAACATTTTTCTATAGATAACTATCGAGAAAATGAAAACAAGATTCCGTTAAGCCTCTATAACATGATGTCACATGACCCGGTCAATTAAACAATGTTAGTTAATCATTGGTTCTATGAATATTAACATGAACACGATGTCAAGTTATATGATCTGAGATCTCCCTTCACATGCTCCTCCCCTCCCACTAATTCTTCCTCGATCTTTCATTCAATAAAAAAAAACCCTAATCTTCAAAAACCCTAATCAATTTTCCTCCCTTCAACCCCTCCCCATCTTCTTCCTCGATCTTTCATTCAATCAAAAAAAAAACCTAATCTTCAAAAACCCTAATCAATTTTCTTCTTCATGGGAAAACAATTCGTCAATACGGATCAAAATGGTTGGACATGGATAACTCGGAACAAGAAATCAAAACCAATTGGAAATCCTTATCATAAGGATTTGGAGAACATTGCAACATCCTTTTATGTCACCAATATGCCTCCGGCATTAACATCAAAAGGATTATGGAACGTGTGTGCTTCTCATGGTCGTTTGGTTGACGCTTTCATCGCTAATAAATTATCTAAAGGAGGTAAACGCTTTGGTTTTATTAAATTCCTTGGTGTTAAGGATGCAAATTCTATTGTGAATTCTATGTCGAATATATGGATTGGTAGTTTTCATCTTTACATCACCTTAGCTTTAAACCAACATCCCAACACAAAAACCCTAGCACCAAAATATACTCAATCCCAACCAAAACCTACCAACGCTTTCACTACCGCCAATAACCATAACGCCTTCCCATCTCTTAACAACATCGCCACAAATAATAAACCTCCAGAAATCAAAACACACCAACCAAAACCCTCATACTCCTCGACCCTCAAATATGTTCCCATATCAACCTCCAACGAAACAAAACCCATCCAAAAACGCACCATCACACTCACGGAACAAGAAACCATTAATGTGGAAAACACGGATACAATCCTACTTGTGAAATTGAAAGACATCGATTCCATGGAAAACATGTATGTCATTTGTAGGAATGAAGGCTTCTTAGATCTTAATATTCATCATGTTGGCGGATACTGGATTTGGATACAATTTCCCTCATCTATGTCTTGCTCTAAATTCCAAGAGAATGAAAGTCTTAAAAGGTTGTATTCGATTAAAAGGGCTCCCATGCCTAATTTTAAAATTGACGAACGAATTCTTTGGATTGAGGTGAGTGGTTTACCTTTATGTGCTTGGGGCTCAATGGCTTACAAAAAGATTGCAAGTAGCTTTGGGAAATTCTTGTTCTTTGAGAAGGAAGAATCCACAGCATTGAGTTCGGGTAGACTTTGCATATCTACCAAATCACATCAACTCATCTCGGAAACTGTTCAAGTCGACATCAAGAATGAGTCTTTTGAGGTTTCGGTCCAAGAAATTGGATCATGGAGTACAAAAATAAAAGATGACTACAATGACATTTCCTCCAACCACGAATAGGAGGGGATCATGTATCTGACTCAAATGACGCGCAACCAGATTGATGACTTTGAAAATACTACTCCAAAATAAACTCAACAATCTAAGGAATGAACAAGCTTTTGACATGAACTGGTACCGAAGGGGACAAAAAAGATGGTAAAAATATGGTATGTCAATCCGAACACCCAAAAGAAAAAAATGGAAAAACAAATCCATTTTAAATTCCACTAAATTCAAAACAAAGGATAATTCTCTCGGATATTTAAGTAGACCTCCTGGATGTGAGTTCATGAAAAAGAGCTTTCATCATCTAGCAATTGTTTCTACATCGTTTGCAAGACGTAGAAAAAAAGATACAAAGAATTCCCTTTATAAGTTGAACTCAACAAATTCATTGATGTGGAGGCTTATCACTTGGTTATGAATGTTAGGAAGTATGTAAAAAAAACTCTAAACAAAATGATCAAAGGAATCGTGATTCACATGGTGACAAATGATTAGTTTTGTCCCCAATAAATAGTTATGGTACAGAAAAAGAAGAAACACGCATGTGGATAAAGACCTTGCCTTAAACACAATGTGACAGTTTCGTTGGGATTCAAGAATAAAAAAATGACTTCGTCTTGAGCTATTTCCGAATTAAATCTATGTTGGAGGGGTAACTAGCTTTTACGATTATGGCTTGTAAGTAGTGCGGCTCGTGGTCCACTTAGGTGGTCTTATTTCTATAGTGGGACCCCAATATGTATCTCTAAGAATCTATTTGGTGTAACTACTCTTTTAAATATTATCAAAGGGACTTGGAAGAATATAGTGGGAGACTGTTTCATGGTGAATATTAGTGGCTACAAGATCATGTTTCTAAACTTGCCCTTAAGGAATAGACTCACAAGACTCCAGCATCAACCCCACCATAATAGCTCCTATATTATGTTTTGGAGACATGAATGCTTCAGAAACGCACAAGAAAGTTTGGTAACAAACTTTTATGAATAGTATTGAAGCTTACCATTTTAAACTCTTTCAGTGATTCCACAGGTTTAGTCGATCTTCTATTGGTGGTCGCTCTTTTACTTGATATGAATAAAGCATACTAAGCTTAGTAAACTTGATCGCTCTCCTTATTTCAGAAGATGTGCTATTCGGCTCGCCAGATGTTCGGATTACTTGCTCTTCGATAGGTATGGTCTGATCACAACCCTATCCTTCTTCATATTGACAAAATTGATTTTGGTCCCTCTCCGTTCAAAATGTAATAACTCTGCTTTCTGAGAGATGTTTTGATAATCTCATTAAAGAGGATGTGGAAATGTTCTTGATTCTAATCTAAATTCAGAAAGTGTTGCCGCCTCAAGGATAGATAAACAATGAGCAACAACATCAGACGTTGGAAAGAAAACAGAAAAACCGAGGCTCTCACTTGAGGAAATTATTTCAATTTTAAGAAAAAAAAGATTGATGAGGGATCCCCGCTATGCCTTCCGACAATGATCACCGCACTCATCCTTCTACAAGAAAATTAAAAGATCGATAATAATGCTTCAATGGATATTATTCAAAAAGCTCATGTTCAAAATGGAAATAGAAGGGATGAAAATTCCAAATATTCTTCCATGGTCTCATCAACCAAAAAAGGCGAATCAGATGATCAATGGGATTATGGTTGAAAAGGAAATTGGATCACACGACCTTGTTTGATCAAGGATGCTTTCCTTTAATTCTATAAAAAAAGGAAATTCAAGCTCAAGATTCACAAGTATATGTTTCTCTAACCTTCCTCATTCTATTCCCTTAATTGCATGGACGAGAAACTCCTTGAAAAGTGACAGGTAACACCCATGAGGAAATTTAAGGAATCCGTATTTGGATTGTGGAAGTAGTAATAGCACCGTGCCCGGATGGTACTCTTTTGCGTTTGTGAAGAAGTAGGGGCCACTATTCAAAAGGATCTATATGATTTTGTTAACTTATTCTTTGCTTCTTGTGTTATGCCTAATGGTGCTAATTCTTCGTTTTTCACCCTTATCCTAAAGGTCAACAATTTTACCATTTTTTGATGTTATGTAATTCTTTTTGCTAACGTCTATAGTATTTTAAGTTTCAGCGTCTCTCTAGTCACTTTTTTTATATATATTCCATCTTTTAGCCATACAAAAAAAAAAAGTCAAAGAGTCATAATGGATTGTTAATGATCCCGCACATTGGCAACTGTTCTTTTTGCCCCATAAATTCAATTAGGAATTATGGTATGTATATTTATTTTAAAGCCCTACTTTATTAGTAGTGATAAAATGATTAAATGTGGTAACATATATCGGCACATTCATTTATACGAATTTCATTCAAATTTTTTTTTTCACGAATTCAGCTATTTTATAATATGCATCTTTTCAAGTGTTTCAAGACAAGTAAAAATATAAATCTTTTTATTTATTAAAAGAATTATATTATTTCACGAGTTTTTCTAGTAAATCAATTTTATAGAAAAAATGAACCAATTAATATTAAACATCGGAGGCAAAATCGTTCAATTCTTAATTGGTCAAATAAAAGGTCAAAATTGAAAATATTTTGTGGTATAATTAAAACACCACCAAAAATGTATGTATAAAAAAAGTGTGATAAAAAAAAACTTAAAAAATAAGTAATTAATAAAACTTTAAGTGGTTGAATTTTAAATAATTAAATGGACTATAATATAAACGTAATAATTTTTCATGTTTTTTAAATAATTATAAATAATAAACAAATATCCATTTTACTTTAAACCCTATATACTTTATATTTTAAAAATACAACATATATATTGTTTTAAAAATATACTAACATATATGTTGTTTTAAAAACACAACATATATGTATGCGTATGATTATAAAAAAACTTTAAGAAAATTAAGTAATTAATAAAACTATAGGTGGTATGAATTTAAATAACCTACATGGACTTAATGTAAAAATATAAGTTTCCATTGTTGATACATAACTTTAAAAAAAAAAACAAATATCCTTTGACTTTAAATATACCCTTTATAACTTTATATTTTAAAAATTACGAACATATTTATTGTTTTAAAAAATTACTACCATATATGTTGTTTTAAAAACACAACATTAGTATGCACATGATTATAAATAACCAAAATGGAAGCACGTTATTGTTGTTATTTATATTTGAGCACTTAGCAAAATCAAGCAATGTTATTGGTCAAAATATTAAATTTTCGCCTAATTTGTAAAAATTACTAGCAAAACATATGTGTCAATTTCGTAAAAAAAACTTAACAAGGGAAAGGCTAATTAATAAAACTTTAGACCCATGGGCGACAATCGCTGTGGGATGACAATGGTATTCGCGAAATCCCACCAGCATCTTTAAACGTATTCCCGGGTACTTCGGAAAAATAACCTTCGGAACTAACCCGGTGGACAAATGGTATGGTTGAACACTAAACTCCCCTGCGTGAGCCATCGACAGTGGAAAAAACCTGCGATGTCAAACCTGAGGGCCACCGAAAACCTAGTGTAGGACGGCTAAAAGCCTGCTTGGAAACGGAAGGGTAACTATTTACGAATCGAATCTGGATAAGAGTTTTGACTATCAATGGTATTAAGCGGGGTGGGTGGGAGTGGTGTGGCAGCGACGGCGATGTGGTGTGGCAGCGGCGGCGGAAGTGTGGCAGGGTGGGTGGCGGCGTGGCGTAATGGGGCGTCCATGGCTAAGGACAGTCGCATGCGCTTTATTTGCTAGCCTTATTTCCGCGAAATTGCTTATCAGCTCTAACCTTTATTCTGACGATCGACTCCCGCATCTGACCAAAAAGAATTCCGGGTTTCTTCATACACGTTGCAAGGGTCTCCGATTTGAATTGCCCCAAATTGCTTCGACGTCAGAAATCTTAGTCAAGGCTGATCAAACACTCTCCACATGCACAAGATAGTTGCACTGATACCAATTAGATAATAAACCAAATTGAATAACAGGTAAATAAAGATCAAAACAAAAATGAAACAAATCAAAAACAAAAGAAACAAGGTGGACAAACAAGCAACACAAGGACCAAAGTCGGTTGATTGTAGATAAATTTGTATAAATAAAACAAGTATTAACAAAATATTAAGAAAATAAAACAATAAGATCTCTCCCATGCCCTAAACTCTAAGGTAATCCCCCCTAAATATAAGTGCAGATTACTTCATTCCCCAAAACAAATTACAAAAAATAAATATTGGAACCATGACTAATAGTTAATGCTATTAATCCCTTTGATAACATATTAACTATGACCATTGACAATAGCTAATGGCAACTTATCTCCTTTGACTAACAACGATTCATAGCATACATCCCCATGGCCTTCAAACAATTTCCAATGACAAAAAAAATATCCCGCTATTTTGATGCCGAGTTCGAAAACCCTCCATAAGGTACCAAATCCCAACATAATCACGCGACACAGCGCAACTACGTATGCCGTTACTATAGCGTCATTGTCTAAAGCATTTGTTCTGTATAATTGTATCTAACAAAACGGTTGGAACCATACCGTGATACACAGATACCATTACCTAAGACACGAAGCCCACAACTATGCACCAACAACAGAACATTACTCCCAATGACCGACAAAAAAACCGAACAACTATGTATCAACAACAAACGAACAAGACTCACATACAACAACCACAACCTCACTACCAACGACAATTCTGATGCAGAACCAGTAAGGACATCCGATTCTAAGAACATCCGTCCTATATCTGAAACATCCAAACCAACGTCTTAAAGTGTTGTGTGTTTTACATTCTCCATTAGCCATTGTCTATATGCATTCTGGATCTTTACTAACTGCCCAAAAATTGTTGGATTAACATTCATTGTGTGTAGGTACATTACTCAAGATGTTAACTGCGCTAAAACAAAACAGCCAACTACCCGACAAAACAACACAGCCATCACTAACAAATGATTTCCGACAAAATAACCACACAACTACTACCAACAACAAACGAATGAGACCTATATACAGCGTAGCCACAACCTGGCTTACAGTGACCGAGTTTCATCTGATACATAACCTGAAAGATATTGATCCTAAAACATCCGTCCAAGGTATGAAACAACCCCTGAACACCGTAAGCATTGTACTCACATATTTTGTTTGTCTGTTATCACTCACCATCTTATGAACAAATAACATCTAACATTGCTTTGTTTTTTTTCTTACAGGCGTCCGCCGCCGTCACGCACTACATACGGGGAACCCCCACATCTTACATAACCGAATGAAACAAGGAGCCTCAGCACCCATTGTGAGAAACTCACATACCCTCTTTAGTCAATAACAAATGCAAAGTTTGATAACCGGATTACACTAACGTCTAGACTGTCTTTCTTTCCTAGGGTCCCGAGTTAGAGTACGTCCAACGTATAGGAAAATGTTTACATGCGTTGTCCCAACAGCATTTGGGCAGAGGTGGTGGGCGGGGGATACCGTGTTCGAGTATTAATGAGGCCGGGCAACATAAATGCCCGTCAACTACACTGAATAATGGTCGATCCATCCTCCGTAGAGTAACCGTGGGACCACCTGTGTAGTCATGTGCCTAATGTTCGCGTTAAGCTACAGTTGCCATGTGTTCGACAAAACATTCAGGTAATCTAATAGTAGAATTAACTGTTGCTTGCTGGGTGTAGCGTACATCATTTCCGCTTACACATTTAGTTTATGTTTCTTGCTGCAGCATCCTTTTGTCAGTACTTTCTTATGTAGTTGTGTTTTGTCAGGTTTAACGAGTGGGGCCGGGCGCCTACTATTAACGAATATTCTAACTTGGCGCCTTCCAGGGAGTAGTCGTGGTTTCCACAGGTAAGTCGCTAACCTACAACCGCTATTGAGGCCAAGTCGTTCAGGCCCTCCATTGCGCAATAAACATATTGGAGTTGTGATTACAACTGCCATCATTGGCGGAGCCCCTATTTTTGGTATGAACAATGTATAAACCATAGTTTGAGGAATGCGGTTCTGCAAGTGTATTCTTCCCAATTTGTAAGCGGTGTTCTTGATTAAATGTAACATTTTCAAATTAAACCGATGCTCAAAATACATACGATGTAGCACAAGTTATCGAAAAAATAGTTGTCCCGCAGCAACGCGCGGACAATAAGCCATCTTGTTAGATAACATAATTACAAAAAAACAAAGAGAGTACACCTCTTATTCTATATAGAAATAAAAAATACTCAGTAAACTAATATGATAATGGTTATTAAATCAAACTTGGGCTTATAAAGCCTTTTTTATAAACAAACCACATATTCCTTGGTTCTTCTTCTTTTTGTTGCAATCTTCTTCCGTACACAAAGCAAGCATCATGGCATATTTCTGCAAAGGTTCTAGCTTCATCGTATATTAAACTTTCAATACAAGATTAAAAATAATCACTTCTTCGTGATCATCTGTTGCATCTCCTCTAAATCCTCCCATTGTTTTGCACACCTACCACACGGGCCTTCTTCCTTTGCACAACTTCTCGAAAACTATATACAATTTCAGTCGATAACGACTAGATTCACGTTCACTTCTTTCTTCCAACTTGAGTTCTCATAAAGTCTTGATAACAAAATAAATATTTGATAAATTTCTTGTTTATCCTCAAATTGTTCAATATAATTATTCTATAACAGTTTGTGGAGTCTAGAAACCTTGTCAATAAATTACTCGAGACTGATGCATAAGTCCAAGTGTTTTTAATATATTTAAACAATCATCGGTTCTTCGTGGATGCCCGAGCCATACCAACCTCAGTTTTTACCTTACAATCCCATTGTCATCGACTGTTTTAACAAAAACAAACGAACAAATTAAATATAGAGCAGATTCAAGTATGTGGGATACATATATAATAAACCCAAAAAAAATCTTGCTACTGAACTAATATAAACCTTTGAGCGATCTTATTTATTGAACATTCTCATATACATCTTGAACAGATAATACCAATTGATATTGATTGGATTGTCCTCCATTACATAACAAAGCAAGTCTATTTATAACATAGAACATAGCCTTTGGTAATAAGCAACTAAACCCTAGATCTAAATGGGCCCCAGCCCATAATGGCCTTTAACCAATAGTTTATGCCGTTTACACTCCACTCCCCCGCAGTTTGAACGGGGTCTTCGATACGGACAAACTGGATGAATGTTGAAGCTAATTCTTTTTCTCTTTTTCTTCTTTGTTGCTCGTTTGCACGGAGATTGACTTGTATTTGACGACATAATTGTATATATTGCTTCGCAGTTTCCTCTATTTTTTATGACGTTTGCCATTTTTTTACGTCATGGCTTATTTTGCCTTTAGGAGGGAGCGGCAATTTGGTGGATAACTTTTGTTGTCAACGACAATGATCTTCGACAACGAAAACAATTCATATGAGAAAAAAAGGGTTGATCTAGGGCAACTCAAATTTTTTTTTTTTTACGGGAGGGGTTTAGGTTTATGGCATTAATAACGAAAAATAAAATCCTAAATAAATAAAAACAATAAAGCGGAAAAAAGGGGATCCCTCCGGATCATCGACAAATAGCCGATGACCGGAGGATAGCAATTTTTATTGGTGGATCTTACCTAGAGCTGTGATACCATGAAAGATAATAAAAATTGATATTGATTGGATTGTCTCCATTACATAACAAAGCATGTCTATTTATAATAGAACATAGCTTTGGTAATAAGCAACTAAACCCTAGATCTAATGGGCCTCAAGCCCATAATGGCTTGGGCCAATAGTTTATGCGTTTAACACATATAATCTCAAAATAACTGGTTTTATTGCTTCAACTAACATGTACGTCAAATATAAGTTTATAATACAAAAACTAAGAGATTATTTATAGTATGAGCTTAAAAAAGGTAGCTAGCTAGTCACATGTTAAACAAATTCGTAGTAATATTGGAATGCTTGTTAGAGATGATACTAAGACTTTTGAAGCAAACAATGGTAATGCTCTCTGTTGTTTATATACTGTTATGTAAACTTGACAACCACGACTAGAATAATGCGCTGATGATTATAACTAAAATAAGGATTCATACCTTGAAACTTAGCTAGCAGAACGCGAACCTTCGTTTGATCACCAGACAAGAACTTGCGACTTTTAAAAGTTATATGGATTGATTTGTTTAATGGGGTTATATTTATAGGTAAAACTATGGGTTTGTGTCGGTCTATAATTTATAGAGTAAATTGCAAAAATGGTCCTTTTAGTTTGGCCAAATTGTAGATTTGGTCCGCCGAATTACGAAATTGCAAAAAACGTCCTTATATTGAAGGTTTAGTTCCACTTTTGGTCTTTGGTCGAATTTTGGCCGATTGAAATGACTAAAATACCCTTTGCAATATGGCCAAACCACAAGGACCATTTTTGCAATTCTCTCTTTTCTATTATTATTATTATATTATATTATTATTTATTTATTATATTTTTTTTATTTTTTTATTTCGGTTTTAGTTTACGAGCAATAATAAAAAAAATCTTTAAAATAATTTTTTTTTATTTCGGTTTCAGTTTACGAGGAATAATAAATAAAAAAAAATTTTAATAATTAAATTTTTTTTTATTTCGTTTTTTAGTTTACCCGCGCGAATAATTAATAAATTAATTTTATAAAAATTAATTTTTTTTATTTCGGTTTCAGTTTACGAGCAATAATCAAAAAATCTTTAAAAAAAATTTTAATTTTTTTTATTTCGGTTTCAGTTTACGAGCAATAATAAAAAAAAATTAAAAAATTTTAAATTTTTTTATACAAAGCAATTTAAAAAAAAAAAGAAAATAAAAAAAATAATTTTTTTTTCTTATTTCGGTTTCAGTTTATGTGCAATAATAAATAAATAAAAAATAAAAAAATTTAATTTTTTTTATTTCGGTTTCAGTTTTACTGGAGCAATAATAATAAAATTTTTTTTTAAAATTTTACTTTTTTTTATTTCTGTTTCAGTTTAAAGAAAAAAAATTAATTTTTTTTATTATTGCTCGTAAACTGACACCTGAAAAAAAAAAAATTTTAATTTTTTTATTATATTGCCCATAAACTGAACCGGAAAATAAAAAAAAAAATAATTATTATTTATTTTCTTTTTATAATGCAAATCTTTTAAAAAAAATAAGAAATTATTAAATTTTTTTTATTATTAATGCTCGTAAAACTGAAACCGAAATAAAGTTTTTTTTTTGCAGAGTAATCGCGTAGATTTTGGTTTGTTGTGTGATACCTGTGTTGATATAATCGTCCTCTTTTTATAGGCCCACAGCAAGCCCTTAGGGTTTTCTTATCATTCGGCTCAAGACGTGTCCGATTGTCTTCGAGATTAGGTCTTATCATAACCTGATGACAAATAAGTAAAGTATATCTCTAAGTAAGGTAGGTTTATCCTCTCTTAAAGATAAGGTAGGGTGTCATTGCCTTCAGTCTGGACACAACCTGTTATGTGGTGGTGGGCTCGCAACGCCTTCTAAAGCTAGGGGCCATGAAGCCAAACTGCCGTTCAAAAAAAAAATTTCATAAAAACAAAAGAAAAAGAATAATCTAATCATGTTTTAACTATACCTACCATTTGACATCCTTAAAAAGAGTAACAATTCCCCGTTAGCCAAATCATCAAGTATTGATCCTAGCTCCTTTCTTTACACCAACTATATCATCTTTCAGCATTCATCAGCATCAGCATTAAACCAACAATTACGATTCCCTGCATCACAAACAAATTCTTTCCATATTGCGCTTAACTACTAGTCAGGGTTCGATTCATTGCCAATATCCATAGACAATGTCTGGGTAGAATTTGAAAGAAAAGTACAAGTCAATGTAATTCGATAAGAGAGACTATTTTAAAGATCAATTGTTTAATTAGTAAGAGAAGAGTCCAACCGTGCTCTCGACAGTGCAACGGTTGGTCCTTTGAGGCTAGATTGAAAAAAACCAACTGAGATCCTCGGCTATTAGATCTTACTAGTAGATAAATTAAATTATATCCTTCTCCACCCTGAAAGCCCGTCATTAGACCTTCACCTCTACTGAAAAAAAATCCATCAAGTTCTTCTTCTTCGTACGGTGAGCATTTTTTTCTTGGAATTGTTACAACTTGAGAAAGCATAGGGAGATAACCACTCCGACGCAAAAGCTTTTGAGTTGGTATTGTTTGTGGCAGGCTATATAAACGTTGAAAAAAATAAATTCAAATTCTAGTCCAGACTTGACCATGCGGATATAGATGTTTTGATTTTCAAAGAAAAGGAAAGCAAAAATAATCACATGCTAAAGTGACAGAAAAAATTTGTCTGAACACACCAACAAAGATATGCTTTTACAACTGCAAGTGTAACCAATATGTTTACCTCTATAGAGATTCTGAACTATCTTCATCACAAGAGCCACCTCAACCATATTTCATAAGCTTTGTCCATCATCAACTTTCTCTTCTCTTCCACCACCAACATTTATAAAAACCACGATCCGGGAAGAAACTGATGGAAGGATGCATTAATATTCAGAAGATGCTTAGAAGGCCCTAAACAACTCAATTTTACATATATACTTCGTCCAAAACCAGATTCCGTACGTAGAAATCTGTCCACGAACATTTGGTCTATAAAAATATAGCTGAAAGCCTTAAATTTAAGAAATTAAAACTACAGAAGACAAAATATTAGAGGTACAAAAATAAAAACCACACTTACTTTGCTCTTAACCATTGCAGGTAACTGGCACTCGTCACCAATTAAAATAGCATGATTTACTCCTGGAAGTTGAAGGGGAATTGTAGACTCTGCCTCTTTCAGTTGGGCAGCTTCATCTATGACCAACAAGTTCAAAGGCTCCATTTTGACAGTATGCAACTTGTAAGAAGTAGAGGTGGTGCAGAAGTTTTTCAATTCAGATGTTTTTAGAGTACTTGGAAGACCGAGTCTTTCAAGTGATTTCCCGCAGAGTTATTTAAAACAGAACCACACATATAACTAAGAACCTGATCGAATGCATGTGAAAGTTCCGAATTTACACGTTAATATATGGAAATACAATAAGATAAAATACAAGCAACACTAGTAAACAACTTTCCAATAGTGTAATGGTTTATTGATGTACAATCAAAGTATTACAAAATGCTATGGATTGCACTTGGTAATGACAATGTATGAATTACTCATTGAACAAGTGAACTCGATAAGTATCAAGTTTACAAGCGAGCTTATATAGACACGATGATGGTATGAGCTGGGTGTAAGTTCGACAAAGGAGTAAATGCAATTCAATAAATACGACAATAATAATTAGAAGCGATAGAATTTACTCCCAACCAACATTCTCTTTTATAGTGATATGAGGTTAACTTGATCGTTGGGTAGTTGGAACGTGTCACGAATGTGATGGAAAAAGTAAATTCTATTAATGCTCTACATAAAACATGTCCAACCTTACTTTTTGTGAACAATCTGCCAGCTCTTCACAACCTTTTCACCAACTCGTACTAGGTAGTACTTTAATTCAAAAGATTCTCTTGTCCCGCCCTTTTGCTTTATCGAATTGGTCCCGCCTAAAACACTTTAAGAGATTTTGAGCTCCGCTTAGTTGGTAGTATCAAAGAGTAATAAATTTTGTAAATCGGTTATTGTCATCTACCTCTGAACACTTTAAAGCTCCTTCACATAGAAGCTGATATCATGTTAGTTGATGAGTAATTTTTCCAGTAATTCTTCAACTATCTTGACGATGTATTTTACTCAACACGCCAGACATATAATAGCCTTAGTACATAACTTGGCAACACCCAAGTTTATTGCTGCCACTCCAAGCCACATCAAGCAAACACCAACACCAACACCACTCACCCCTAATCCATAACACCAAATAACACCACTCACCTCTTTACTTTCATAAAACCCCTAAACCATTATTTATTCTTTTAACAAACTAAACCATATTCATTAAAAATTTCAAATACACATTACAATACTATAAAAAACACACATTACAAAAATACAGAAATTAAAAAAAAAATAAAAAAAATACGCCCGACGGCGACTAATCTTCATCCGAAGCATCCCTTCAACTTCGCGTCAAATATGGTTTCAAAAGGTTTTGTTTGAGACTAATATGCGTATCTTTCTCTTAATTCTTTTTGCTTTACGACGTTAGGGATTTGACATCGATTCCGATCCACACTGTTTGCAGTGACCTTGGCAGGATTAGATATACACATGTCCAGTCAACAACCGACATATTTTGATATTCTAAAATCATGTCATGCATTATGAAACCAGCAATACAGATTTCAACGAAAAAGTGTTGACTTCGCATGCACGGGATGGTTGATGAATAAGTCCCCAACGTCCGTTGGAGAACATCGAAAGCAACGTTCGACATCTTTCCGTGCACTTTCTTAGACTGCTGGTTTAAAGTTACGTATGCTTCGGATACATGCAACCAGTGAATGATTTGACGAAACTTGTCCACATCCGGGTAAATTCCATCTCCAAGTAATACCCTTTTACTATATGAACTCCGTTTACCAACATACGGGAAAACCACAGGGCTAAGTCAATCTAATAGGTCTTCGAATAACGAATAATGTATCTAAAACATTATATCGTTATTGCGTACCCCTCATCCCATAAAAAACGCATGCCAAATCTCACAGATCTTGCGAAGCTACAGCTTCAACATTATAGTAGGGTAAATTTTTTATCACCCCACGTATTGACCTTGCATGACACTGGGAACCAATTTTCCATATCCCCATTGGCATACAATCAATAACATCCAGCATTCCCGAAAAACCAGAACATTGTTTATGCTTGTTGGTTGTATTTTTTACAACGTCTTCAAGTGTTGGCTTTTTTAAAAACTTCGGCATATACATTCTATGAAGCACATATTAAAGAAAAAATAAGCATCTCGTGCAGTATGCTCACTCATTTGCAAATATTCATCAAACGCTTCGGGTGTGCTGCCGTATGCCATTTGGCGTATGGCATCTGAGCAACTTCAATAAGAGCAATAATACTCTCTCACCCTACAATCGAGTCGAGATTTGAAGAAATAAAATATTGTGGAGAGGATCGGCGTATAACTTGAAATGCCATTGACAATTTTTAGAAAAAGTTTTACGGCTCAAAACGAAATCTCTCTTGATCTTCTCCGAAAATAGTATAACGGATACTTACAATGATCATCAAAATAATCAGCATGTAGACGTCTTTCGGCAGACACTCGACATCATTAGAAATTTCCCACAAATTTTTCATTCTAGACGCCATTCATTGATTAACGATTATGTATCATGATTCATCCTTGTTTTATTCTGTCCTTGCTGCTATTAATTGTAAGGAATTTAGGCTTGTGATTTTTATTGCTCCCTAAATCTTCAGTGATCAATTGATTTACCGGAGGATGGTATTTGATTTGGATTGATGTCTGTATACATTTTTTTAATTGATTCGACGCGTTTTTGTGATTGTTTTAGTTGGCTCTTTTAGGATTCTCGCCCAGATCCTCCTTTTTATTTTCATCCCTAATTTTTCCTCTTTTCCATATTTTTTTCAATCTTTTTGTGATCTCCCATCAACCAAAATCAAGTTGAAGACTGGCAAGAGTGTTCCGAGTAGGAACCATCAGGTGATACCAATGCAGACGATGTTTCCAAGGTTGCTAAATCGAGTTTACTATGTCTAAATAACCCGAATCCGTTTCAGCCCGGGATTTATGGAAGTCATGCAGTGTGTATGGGACAGTTGTGGATGTTTTTATTCCCTCTAAAAAATCAAAAGCAGGTAAAAGATTCGCCTTTGTGCGCTTTATTAAGGTTTTTAATCTAGATCGTCTTGTGGAGAACCTGTGTACTATATGGATTGGTCGTTATCATCTTTACGCAAATTTGGTTCGTTTTGAAGGCGGCCGCATAATATTCTTTTTTCGGCTCCTACTGCTTAATGCTGCTAAAGCTGAGGTTCCACAAGATCATTCCCCTCAGGCATTCCCATGCCCCTGGTTCTTATGCGAATGTGGTTAATGGTGCGTCCCCAGGTTCTTATGGATCTTTGCTCTCTACCTCACCTGCTATGGTTCTTGAGGACACCTGTTTGGTTGTGCGTGACTTATCTAAACATGTTATGGGTAAGGTTAAAGATTTTACGGCTATTCCCAGATTATACACGATATCTCAAGATGAAGGTTATCATAGATTGTCAAATCTGACCTATGCTCGGAGCACTTGGGTTCTGTTGAATTTTGCACTATTGATACAAAAGTGAATTTTTATGAATCATACTGGTATTAATTCTTGTTTCCAAGTGATTCAAGATGCGAGTCCGGACTTTTGTATGAGGAGTCGAATTGTCTGTGATGGATATCGAGGGATTCCACTATTGCCATGGACTCAGGCGAAACGTTATAAGAAATTTAGGAAGAAAAAGGGATAGAGAACGCTGGATTTAGAAGATAACGTGGATACTTCTTTTGGGCGTAAACGGTTGTGTGTTAAGACTGCACATCCCGTGTCGATTTTGGAGACTTTTAAGATTATTGTGAAAGGAAGAGTGTTCATGGTTCGAGCAAAAGAATTGTTCACTTGCAAGTTGAATCCTTCCTTTATTACATAAGAAGAAGGAATATGTTCCGAAAGAAGAGTCGTAATTTGTTTCCTAATAATAATGAATCCAATCATCATAATTTCAAAAAATAGGGTAAGAGGTATTTGGGAGACGTGTGGGTAGTGACGACGATGAAGGTGATGCCTGAAACAGTGTTTTGGATCCAACACCCCTTCTCCGCAATCAGGTTGAAACGAGGTAAGGAAAACTCTAAAACGAAGGACCCTTTGGTATTTATGATATGTGCGCAATAAGAAGGATACTGTCACTAGCGAGGGGGGGGATCGAGACCATCTTTGTCACATCCTCCAGGATTACTCCATAGGGTGTGTGCATCATGAAAAGGATGGGGTACTACAACTGGGGAGCTGATAACAACGAGGCAAGGATAATTCGGTAACCTTCATTGCAAAGAGTAATGAATAAACCTTCGCAATATACATTCCAGAGGAGATGCATAGTGACTCAGTGGGTTCTAAAACTGTTCATAATGGAGGATCTGTGTTGGGAGTAATGGAAGATTTTATTCGAATCGGTCAAGCAATGGGATATGCTATGGAGGGTAGTGTGAAAGATTTAGCTACTATCATAGGTCAACAAGGAGATGGTAATGTTATTAGATGAATGCGTTATCTATTAACGTCAAAAGGTCTTGGTCACAAGACGAAAAGGAGTGGATAAATGACGTTAGCTGAACTCACATAAAACTCAATTTCCCTTCCTAGCGATTCAAGAAACTAAAGCTAAAACTGTTTCCATATGGATGTGAAATTATATGGGTAATTCTAACATGATTATGTTTGTATGACGTCCGGTAGGGAATTCAGGCGGTAATATATTATATGTGGAAAGCGTCGATTTCAGAAATATTATAGTTACTATACGTAATTAATTTCCTAGCAATATAATGGAGAACGTGTTACCTAGAAACTCATAAATTCTCTTTAAAGTTTGTGTACATGCTCCGCAACAGCTACATATAAGATGTGTCCTATGGGATTAATCTTTCGGAACATACATTGTCGTTGGAACGAGAGTCTATAGTTATGGGGGATTTATAAAAACGAAGTTCTAACTAGTGACGAGCGTCTGTGTATTCTTCTTTTAGTCTTTATGGAGCAAAATACATTTGATCTATTCATTGTCAATTCGTCTTAATGATGTACTTTGGAAGGTTTTTCTTACAATGGTTCGACCTTGCGGCTTTTAAAAATGAGTCAAACTTGATCGCTTCCTGTCTCCGACGGTAATTTTTTCGATGTTTCCTTCTATTGCGGCTCGTTAACCATTAGCACCAGTAGGGCTATCTGGTTTAACTTTGCACAATTAATTATTTAACACCTCTTTTTCCATTTAAGCTATCAGGCGTTTTGGGCTTTTTAACAGCTTATTGAGATAAGCTGTTGGCCCTATTTTATTTTTTTTAGGTCTAGCATAGTTCAAAACACTTTCCTTAATTTTTTCAATTTTTTATAAAATCGTTTAGTATTTTTTATATTTAATTTTCATTAAAATAGTTTTTAATTCATAATAAAAAAATTAAAAGTTAAAAAATATAATTCTTTTTTTTTAATTTTCTTTTATCATTTAGGACTTGTAAAAAATAAATTTTCATGTGTAGGGTTAAAATTTCATAGTTTAGGTTTTTAAGGCTCGGGATTAGATTCCCGGCATCGTTTTCGTGTTTCAAGCTTATTATTTTTTTTTGAACCACATTTTTCCGAACACTTTTAAGCTTAATTACTTTCGTTTTTAGTTTACATTTGCTTGTTTTTGCCTTATAGTTTTAGAAATAGAAATCCATTTCTAAATCTTGAAAAATTCAAATTTCTCGATCACAAATTGAACCGAATCTCAATTCACGCTTTGTTGGGAAACGACCCGGGGGATTTTTGAAAATACTTTGGTTAAGAGTAGTTTTCCGAAATCTTTTGGAATTCTTAATTTTTACTATAATTGTATATATATATAGCCAAATCAGGCATCATGCATGCTTCCAGTCCATTTAGCCTTGGTGTCATGAGCTTAGTGCAACGTAAATATCTTTTTATGTGATATTGTATATGTTATAATAGTCACATACGTTTTGCAAACTTGTGGTCCATTCTTATTACCAATTCAAACATATGAATTCACCAACTTTATGTTGATATTTTAGCATGTTTTTCTTAAGTGCTTAGCTTGGATCTATTCTTAAAGTTCAATGTGGTGTCTCATACATACTCGGATTTTCAAGAACATTATATTTCATTAAATACCGTTGTCTTTTAAAAACAATTTCTTAAGCTTCCGCATTATTACTATTAAACTCATTAGAAGTATGTAACGACTTAAAATATCTTTATCAATTACAACGGTGTTTACTTTTACAAACGTCCATATAGTGGTCGTTCCCTTGATCTTGTGTGATGAATACTATGACGTCACGCCTCCGGACACGTTTTTCGTCCATGCCCCGTTTGGGGTGTGACAGTTGTCAGCTTTGTGCAGGACCCGCATCCGAATTTACCCCCATTGAATCACACTCAACCAAAAATTATGTGCTCGTAGGATTTCTCAATGTCTGATGACGTGCGCGTTATGATAAATGATGAGTTCAAAGGGATCGAGTTGTGCATGTCACTTATGCATAACATCTAGCAGAAAAACATGGGTTCAAAATTGATGCTCTAACTCATGCACCAGAGATCATATGAAGCTCGATATGTTGTGTTCATTGTGATGGTGTTTATAAATCTGGTAAAATCTATTACAATCAATAATCATTTGTACGAGGTAAACTGAACATCGAAGTTGTGTCGTTATCCTTTTTAAGCAATATGTTAGATTTATTGTAAGAGAATTTTCGGTATATGTTATGTATACATAAGTGTAAGTGAATGTTAGGTTTTTATAATACATCAAAACTTCAACTATTAGTTTTTCATTCGTCTTATATTATTATCGGGTATTAGGCTCCGCAGCAACGAACGACCGTTTAATACTTCGTTGTTTTACATAGCATGTATTTTATGTTGTCTATGTAGTTTAAAATGGTATAACAATAATTATGTATTCCTTCTTTCCTTTTTTCTTCCAACTCGAGAAGACAACTTTGTTAATTTTCTTTAAACTCGATAACATGAAATTAGGAACAAGTTTCTTTTCTTTCCACTTCTTTTCTTTATTCTTCTTTAACTATCATTTGTATTTCCACGGAAAAATACTCGAGAACACAATGTGCAGTACCAAACATGACAAAGATTGAAGATCCACACGACTAACTATACCAGGTTCTGTTTATACGAAAAACAAGCTTTCTTGTCGAAGATGGAGCATAAAGATTTAGGATAGTGTTATGAACCTCACTGTTTACAGTACAACATAAATTTTTATTAGTTTATGTTCTCTATTTATTGTTAGTGTAATATTTTTGATTTGTCATACTTTATATTTTGTATTCCATATTTTTCGTTTTACAGTTTTATAATAAAACAAAATTAGAAAAATAATATGAAAACATAAAAAAAATATAAAAGGTATTACAATTACTCTAGAAATGTATTAATAACCTATCCCAAATATTTATAACTAATGTAAGATGTGCGTGTCACGTCATCAGCATTTACATAAAGTGGCAAGTCATAAACAACAAAAGGCCGACACTAAAAGTAGCAACGTACTTGTCCATTACCAATAATACCTGAGTGTTCAAGTGACCTCCTCCTGAATAGAACAAAAACAATTCCCAGGAACCTTCCTCGTGCTTTTTCATTTGGATTTTTCTAAGACTTGGTGCCTCCTCTTTGATGCAGATAATATAGTCATAACATATCTTTTTGTGGAATAAGTTTTTAGTTCGACGTTACGAGTCGACTAATCACAAAACGATGAAACAATTATCTTTATGTAGCTTGGAGTCCGCGTGAGTGAAACTCCGTTGACACAAAGAGAGTCATAAGTCATAAGATATCTTAGAAGGAGAATTTCATGTATATCCTTGAAAAAGTTGGATATTACGTTAATATCTTGTAAATTTTGCAATTACGTAAATATCTTTTCAAAACCTGTATAATTCTCATGTATATCCAAAAACTAATTAAATTATATTTATAATGATTTTTATTTCTAAAAGTAATATCTGATATTAAGTTAAATGTTATTTTACACTTTTTACCCCTTTTACCCTAATCAAAGTAATTGACGTACTTCTTCACTCATGATGAATGAGTCGCCATCTTCCCACAACCTGATCTCGAAAAAAGCTTATAACAGTAAGTTGTTATCCTCACTTGATTTCTCTTTGGCTGTTACTAAACTATAGTATGAAAAAGCAAATTATTGAATATTCTTGAGATCCTTTGAAACACTTAAACAAGGGAAAACAAATTTATGAAAGTGACGATTGGTTTTTTGAGTTTGGGAATAACCATTAATGCATTGATAAATACATTCATTCGTGAGTACATGAATGTCTCTTTATAGCGTTTTAATGTCCACTAAATGTGTTTTCCATATAAGTAAATAGGATTGAATTTGGTATTTACTGGAAACGCATATGAACTCCAGCTACTACTATACTAATGGGATGAAAAAACTTGCTATATATGTGTAAATAATGGTGTATGGAAAAAGCTAATACTTATGAAAATTCAAGAATATGTTACAGATCCAACTTTTGTGATTTTGAGGTTCGTAGATTAGTATCATATCATGGGTAAACATGAGATTTTTATGTTTCAATAATAGGGTATGTATGTAATATTAAAGAAATGGCAAAATGGTCATTTTACATATTAAATAAAAGGTAAAGAATACTTTTAAAAATTAAAATCATTATAGATATATTTTAAATGGTTTTTGGATATACATGAGGATTAAAAAGTTTTCAAAGGATGTTGACGTAATTAAGAAATTTATAAGGATATTGACGTAATATCCAACTTTTTCAAGGATATACATGAAATTCTCCCTTTAGAGGGGATATGTGTTGTACTCTTTCGTATCAAACTAATTGTCTACTTTCAGAGCAGTTTAAAGAAAAGTTGGATAAGTATGCACTAATAATATGTGTTTTTAACCTTTTAAACGCATTTTTTTTCATTTGTTGATTTACGAAAGTAACGCTCAATTTTAAACGCATCTTTTTTGCACTTGGAACGAACAAATTACATTTTTCTATAGATAACTATCGAGAAAATGAAAACAAGATTCCGTTAAGCCTCTATAACATGATGTCACATGACCCGGTCAATTAAACAATGTTAGTTAATCATTGGTTCTATGAATATTAACATGAACACGATGTCAAGTTATATGATCTGAGATCTCCCTTCACATGCTCCTCCCCTCCCACTAATTCTTCCTTGATCTTTCATTCAATAAAAAAAAACCCTAATCTTTAAAAACCCTAATCAATTTTCCTCCCTTCAACCCCTCCTCATCTTCTTCCTCGATCTTTCATTCAATCAAAAAAAAAACCTAATCTTCAAAAACCCTAATCAATTTTCTTCTTCATGGGAAAAAAGCAATTCGTCAATACGGATCAAAATGGTTGGA
>BQNB010065825.1:0-34793 GCA_026074375.1 Tanacetum coccineum | reverse complement strand
ACGTTCCTGGTTTTGATCTTCGCCTTTACCCATAGGGGCCGAGGATTTTTCAAAATCCACTCATGATACCTTAACTCTTTCATAGTGGGAAAGATGTCGAAGTGTTTCGGGTTATCTTCCTCTTCTTCTTCGGTCTCTCCTTCAGTTTCCTCCTTGACTTCCTTTTCGCTTTTAACTTCTTCATCAGTTTCCTTTGCATTTTTGCGGTTTGTGTAATTAGTTTTGCTGGGCTCAACACTACCTTCTTCCTCAGCTTCATTCTCCTTATTTAGTTAGATGATTGAATTAACAAAGTGAACACGTTTTGGAGACGAGGGATTTTTGTTTTGTTCAATTATGAATGATTGAGATAGATACTTTGGGGAGAGTAACTTTGATGGGATTTTGATTCCCTTGCTTCGAAGCTCTTCTTTAGTATGGTAGTCGGTAGACGTGAAATTCATTTGAGCTGTGGGGCCTCCTGCAGTGTCACAAAGGGGAGTGTCATCAAGCTTTTCAGAAACGGTCTTCCATAAAAGATTAACTTTACTAATCATGTCGTCTTGCTGTTGTCCAAGTTGAGTTCTTAAGTTGGAAAGTCTTTTTTCTTGGTGAAAGTCAAATTCGACTAGTGCCTTCTCAAGCTTCGTTTGGTAATTAGACAAGTAGGTGGAGAGTGAGCCGTTCTGTGGGTTTGCGAATGTTTGGGCGTATACCTAGTTAAAATTTAGCCTTTCCTTCCAAGCATCGATGGCTTCATTAAAGCTTCTTGGTCCTTGGTTCATAGTGAACGGTCTACTTGCCGTTTTGTTGGTACGTGCGAACGCGTATTCAACAAAGGCTTGTTCGAGATCTTCCATGCAATACTGAGTGTCGTGGGGACCACTACAGATCTCACATAAGGTAGTGATTTTGTTCACATAAGTATGTTGCGTTGGAGTAAGATAAGCTTCCATCAAGCGTTGAACTTGATTTTCAATCTTGATTAGACGACAGTCGGATGTATTTGGGACATCTTAAGGCAAAGCGATTGCCTTGACCGACTTAGAGAAATCCCTTGGGTCGTTCCAACTTTCAATGTCATAGAGAGCAAGGTCCTCTAATAATGCCCCAGGATTTCTTTGGTGTTTCATTCACCGCAGCTTACGACCGACCGAATTGGCAATGGTTCTGTCTTGTTGGCAGGGAATTGACCATGGTCATAAAAGATTTAGACTTGGAGCCAAAGGTCGGATGCCATTATGATTGACTTTTTTGTTTCAAGTCGTTTTAAACGTAGTCCATGCTTCTGAATAGATTCTCCATGATGGTTGTTCAAACATCAGGAAAATCACTACGGAGTTTTACATCCTTCCCCGTGAAAGAATGAGCAGGAAATGAGTAGTAAGATCCTCCTATGTGGTGATGGATCCTGCTGGAAGACTTTCAAGCCAGTTGCTAGCTTGATCGTGAAGGGAAAATTAAAATAAAGACAGGCGCGTTCTTTCCCAGTTTTCACCGTCAAGGTCAAGTGAGTCCATAAGTTTTAGGAAATCCTTGAGGTTTTGATATGGATCCTCGGATCGAAGTTCGTGGAATGAGAATCCGTTTTGCACAAACCAGATGGTGTCGGATCGAAGAGGTACCACATTGTTCCCTACGGGGAGCTTGATGGTATTCTTGTAGCCTTCGTGGCTAGGTTTGGAGTAGTCTCCAAGAGTACAGATAGGATTCTCGTCTCCCATGGTGGTTGACGAGAATGGGTTACGAAACAATTAACACAAAGAAAAGATAGACTACGAGAAAGCTTGTCACACCCCCAGACGGGGCTTGGACGGAATAAGTGTCCGAGGGCGTGACATCATCATACTTCGAACACAAGGCACAAGAGAACGACTACTAATGGACGTTTTAAAAATCATAACTCGTTGTATTTATTTAAAAAAAATAAGTTTACAAGATTTCAAAAGAAATAAAATATTTGCGGAAGCATAAGTAAAATGTTGCGGAAGCATAATTTAGTTTTAAAAGATAGCGGAAGCGAAATTTATGTTTTTCAAAAGACAACGAGTATGACAATTTGATAAGTCTTGAAATAGGGTATCATATTGCACGTAGACTCCACATAGCACGTCAAGAAGTCCAAAGCTAATCACCTGAGAAAAACATGCTAAAATGGTTGGTTTTAGCTATTAAACTAAATATAAATCTACGCTACTGGTGATAACAATAAGATAAAAGATTGTGTTTATTTAATCATGTATTACTCCCTAGATTGCTTCTCCTAGTGTTGTTGCCTTTTCACACTTATGATGATCTGTGTAATTATTTCCTAAGTCATGAACGAATTACACGGACCTGCCGTCTACTTAGTATTCTGCTAGAGCAACGCACACGTAAGGTAGTATGAAGACTATTACATAGCCCCTAGGAGCACACTCAGTGCATATGAAATATATTAAAAGTGGATCAACCATATTAAGGGGCAAGGTAGTATGAAGACTTTAACCACGATGGTATTTCTTTCTTACATCAATCATGTAGAGTACCCTAACATATCAACAACGACACTACACGACAAATAGCTAGTTTTTTTAGAGCCTAACATGCACATCCATCACAAGAAGCAACACCACTAAGATCTACATTTAATGTTTTCATACAATCATAAATAAACACAATCGAAGATTTAGCCAAGCATATTAAAGATAAAGCAAGAACCTAGATGAATCAAACAATACATAGACATATTGAATGATTAAATAAACCTTACTTGATTAAAACATGAGTTGGAGGAAGTACAATAGGGTTTTTAGGCCCTAAAATCGTCCTTAATAGCTGCTAAACGAACTAGGGTTCACACCCTCTTTTTATTCTATAGTTACACACTCAAAACACTAAATTCGGGTTTGTATATATAGGAAAAACGTTGTGACGCCATCGCGTTTCAATCGTGACGCCGTCATGAAAGAGAATATTCTAGATAATGGGCTGGGTCGTATGCTTTGACGCCGTCGTGGAATCTTGTGACGCCGTCTTGATCTTTGTAGTAACAGCGTCACGTTGTATTTGTGAATCGGATGCCGTCTCCAGCCACAATAGAGAAATTCTTAAATAATCAATGTTGGTGTAGGTCTGTAGTCTTGTCTGTTTCTTCTCTAAATGAGCCCAAGTCACGTGTAATTCTTCCAAATGCCTTTTGAATGAGAAATATCTGAAAAGAAACGATTAAGTACCTATTTTAGGCATAAATGCGTGATTCAGGGAGTTAAACGACCTCAAAAAAGTGTATAAAATGACACCTCATCATTATGATATATGAATGATCATGTGTTTATGTATGATGATTGATGAGTAATTAAGTGTATGTATGTAGAGACTTGAATATAAAGATGAAACTAGGCTTATTAGGCTCTAGTTAAGATGAGATCTTGATTTAGTCATGAGACTAATCAAGGTATGTGAAATATTTATGATTTTAGCATGTTGTGTTAGCATGATTGGATGTGGTTATGATGTTTGTTTGCAATGTTTGAGAATTGGTGTTGAAGTGAGAAAATGATGCGGATTAATGGTTAAGTCGTTTAGTTATGGCATGTATGTATGCATTTGATTATGTTGTGTATATTAATATATTATTGTGGGTTACATACTAAGCGTAAGCTTACCCCTTTTAGTTGTTGATGTTTTGTGTAGGTGTTCATGATGCAATGTAAGACCTTAAAATAAGGCATATGGCTTGAGAGCTTGGTAATTAGAAGTATTTAGATTATGTATATGAAGTTAGTGTTAGTTGTCAAGCTCGAGTCAAGGTTGAACCCCCAATAGTCTAAATTGATTATTAAATGTTGTTTTGAAGGTGTCCAAGTCTAAGACTTGGTTTTTGAATAAAGTCTTGTATGTTGTTTAAGTTGTATTTGAAAATGGGTCCATTTTTAGTTCTGCGGAAAATGGATCTACTTTAGACTAAAAATAGTCTATTTTTTGTTCTACAGAAAATGGGTCTACTTTAGACTAAAAAGGGTCTATTTTTAGTCCTGCAGAAAATGGGTCTATTTTAGACTAAAAATTGTCCATTTTAGACTAATACCAAACTAGTGCATAATAATAAAAAAAGAGTCATTTTTGGGCGTTTCAACTTGGTATCAGAGCTTCGGTCATAGTGAAGTAGGTTTCCATGCTAGGTTGCCTAAAGTTAGAACCAACTCGAAGATGCGTTTTTGCCGAAGAGTGTAAAGTAGTGCGAAAAGTAAATGTCTTAGTTATAAGGTAGTTTAGTGCTTGCGGTAATTAAAATGAAGATGCTTAGACATAGAATGATTATGAAATGTGGTATATGTTATTTTGCCATAGACTAAAGGATTATAATTGCCGCTAAGAATGTAAAACACTTGTTGGAGAAGTGTTAAGTGCGAAAGTATATGTTTATATTATGTAAAGTATATGGTAGGTTATTTAAATGTCTAAGTTATGTACGATGGTAAGTAAAATGCATATGATTGCATTTTAGATAAGTCGTGATGAAAATATGTAAGTTGGGATAAGTGAATGTGTAAATGCCTGAATTATGTAAAGGTTGCTTAAGCGGAAGTTATTGTGTATTGAAAGTAGATGCTTGTATGCATTCTAATTAGATGAATGGTTGAGGTATAGTTTAAAGTATGTTGTCTAGAGAACATGATAATTATAAAATTCGATAGTAAAATATTATAAGATCTGTGACTAATGCTTGTGATTGATAATCAAGGAAAGATTAGAATTTATTGGTAACACAAATTGTTTAGACTCATTGAGGTTAAATAAATGGGCATTAGATTGCGAATTATGAACAAAGTATGGGTCTAATCGTACTATATTTTTTTGGACTCTAATTTGAACTTTGACATATAAATATTGAGAGAGTTGCCTTAGAAATTAAATATGAAAATATTAAAATGATGATGAGTCATGTTACATATAAAAATGTCGAGTTCGTCGCGGTAGCGAAATATGGATGAATGTATTGGATGAAAGCGTTGTGCTAGAATCCTTTAAGATATAAAATACGCTAGATAAATAGTAAAACATGACTAAAATCATGTAGATATGTGAGAATGCGTATGATGTGTACAATGGTATTATTGGGTATAATATAGAATAAACCTATGTAAGGTTTATATGCGAAAGAGTCGAGTGGACTAAAATGATGCATTGGTATAAAAATTGAATAAGTTGTCAACTTGGGGTTGATAAGAGAATGATAAATGCAATGTGAGAATACATATAAATTGTGTAAGATATAAAATTGACAAGTATCATGCTAGATCTTGTCCAAGATAATGAAAATGTGATGAAATTGCGTGAGGCAATAAAATGTGGAAAATAAACATGTAACAAAATTGCGTAAGGCAATAAAATTTAGAAATAGAAATGTACTTGATTAGAAAAGTACATAGATGATGATTGAGTAAAGAATGATAAGGTAAAGTAGCTTGGATACAATGCTTTAGTTCTCGAATCTTTCGAGATGTGATAAGCTTGCCTTTAGGGCATGGTGGATAAGCTTGCCTTTAGGGCATGGTTTATAAGCTTGCCTTTATGGCATGTTTGAGTAGTTGCCTTATGGCATATGTGATGGTATCCTTCGGGATGGCTTAGTTGCCTTTAGGGCATATGTAGTGGGATCCTTCGGGATGGCCTAGCTTGCCTTCATGGTAAGAGTTTTAGCTTGCACATGGGTATTAAGTTGCCTTTATAGCATAAATATTAGCTTGCTTTCATGGCATGGGGTATAGCTTACGCAAGAGTATGGTTAAGTGGCGAAACCCTACGGGGAAAGGCCAAGTTTCCTTCGGGAAAGTTAGTGAGATTGGATCCAAGACTAGAAAGACAATATTAAAAATGAAAAAGACGAGCACACATGTTGGTAAATGTGTAAAGATAGAAATGTAATGAAAATGTAGATGGGTATGAGTATTATATCGGAAATATATAAGTAGGATGATTTATAATCTCCTTATTTAAATGGATTGGGACGCCTCTTCATTTAAATAAAGAAATTGTAAAATCACCGAACCATAAGTTTATAACTTTTTATTTACATAGATTGGGACGCCTCTTTATGTAAATAACGAGTTGTAAATAAGTGGGTGATAACACTCCAAATACACATAAATTATCTCCCATTAATATGTAAATTATCTATATAAATATGTTAAATATCATGTAATTAGATACTTATTAATGTAATAGTTGTTTCAGGACCAAAGATCATGAAAAGGACTGAAAATGCAAAAGATATTCGTTAAATGGACTAACGACCGTTAGAAGAAGGATCTAATGTTGAAAGGAGAAAGTATTAAATGATAAACGCCAAAGTGCGGCGCACATATTTTAAAAGTACGGCGTACTTTGGATCATGGAGAGAGAAACTTAATGCTGAAGAGAAGTAGGGCGCACTTTCTTATGAAGTGCGGTGCACTTCAGCTTGCAGTTACTCCAAATCATAAAGAGAAACATTAATCCATGACTTTTCACTTATACTCCTCGGGCATAAATAACTGAGGATGAAATGCGGGAGCTACTTACACACCAACACACAATTCAACACAACACTAACATTACACACAATCTTAAGAATCAAGTTAGGGGAGAAGTTTTTTGGTGGAAAAGTTTGAATTTAGTTCCTTTGGTTATCAAGCTCCAGGTTCTAAGTCATAAAAACTGGAAGTTGTAATCTAAGCTAAGAGGAGTTGTGGACAGAGTACTAAGTAGTTTTTTGGAATGGAATTTTCCAGGTTCATATAGTTTTTTGTTTGTGAAAACTATTGTACAAACACCTCTATATGATCTTGTGAAATTGTAAAAATCATGTAATTCTTGAATAATTATGTTTTCACTATGACGTTAAACATGATTGTTATATGTTTCTTTGATCTTAATATTGAGTAGTCATATCATCTTTATTTGGGAATTATGAGGATAATATGGATTAAACTTGGATAACTAATGATTTTTTGGTAAATAGTAAATATGAACTTGATGTTTATATTCTTGGATTCTTAATCATCATTTGATCACTCATTTAGCTCGGATATAGGTCGAAAGACTCTGACTTTGTTTGATTTCGAGGTGTTTGTCTATGACAACTCGGTATTGACTTTGTGAGGTTTAGTCAATAAAATGATTATCATCCTAAGTATATAAGTGTTTAACGCTCAACCTCATGTATAACGAACTTGGTTGAGCATGTTCATATTTGTTATTTCCAAACACGAATCAATCTTAAAGCATTTTTCATAATAAAGATTAAAGGCCGAAAGGATTCTTCATTATGCTAAATAGATAATCTTTTAAGTAAACTACCCGTTTATTCACTCGATTATACTTTAATTCATGAACTCGTTATTATCCTAAGTTTATCCTTCATTACTCTTGTCTCCCAAATAAACATCTCTTTTATAATCTTGAAATCCGTGTTACCATTTATCTTTAGATTCGTGACAAATCTTGAGATACTCTTTTGCAAAACTAATAAACTTTTTCATAAACACCAATCTCGTGGAACGACCCGGTCTTACCCTAAATCTATGCTATAAACGAGGGTTTATACATTACTCATGTGTTAGTTAGAAATCGGTTAAAACTAGTTTATAAATAAAAGCTTGATAAACAATATAAAATATTTTAATTTTGATTATGTATAATATTATTCTTTTAATTTAAGTGATCTAATAAGTTTTAAATCGGGTTAATATCGAAAGCAGTAATATGGTATTAATGTTTATTAAAACGTATTAATATGCAATTTAGGAGTGCTTATCTTTCTTGCGATTATTAGTTGACATTTTTACAACTAATTGACGATCCAAGTTAATAATCCACAATAACTGATATTTAACACTGCTACAAATAACAATTCAAATCAGATGAACTAAGCTGAAAATAGAAGCTCAGCACTGGAACATCACGCAATAAAAGTAAACCTCCACACTCCCAACGAGAAACACACTACTCCTATAAAATACGACCAACTCTAATAGTACACGTCAGACAAACAATACCAAATGAACAAGATAAAACCCCACCTTGACCTCAAATTATAAATACCCCCAACTCCTAAATCCCCCCACACGCTCATCAATCAAAAGAACTACTACCACCCCCCCAACAACCCCCCTCCCAACCCCCTAAGAATTCTCCAAATCCTTTTTCAATCCAATAAACAATGACACCTACCAACACATAAAATCAAACCAAAATAACCGTAACAACTTCCGAACATTATTCTTCTGCAAAACTGACCAATAAAAACATCATTATAACTAGCAGAAAAAGTACACACACTTTAAAACCAAAAGGTTTAAAAAAGCTGTTTTTCTGGAAAAATTCATAAGTACGCCGCACTTTTTACCAAGCACGATGCACTTTCTAGAAAATTTTGAAAAATGGATATAAATTCGACCCAAAACACCCATCAAATCTCTTTAACATTTAAATTTACTTCAGGAACATGAGGAACTGCCGTCCTTTTGATCTTATTTTGCTGATTTACATGTTTGGTACTGACTTGTATGTTAAAACGAAAAAATCAAAAAAAAAATCTTTTCGTATGCTAAGCTTAAATCTTTGCTTGATGCCATTTCTATGTTTATTACCTGTTATTTGCTTATTTATTAATGCACTAATACTTAATGGCTATGTTAATCAAATTAATAAAAAACTTAACCCATGAATGCTTTAATGATTAGTGAGATTTGTTAAATAAAATAAGTAGAACCAATGATCATTACCTGGGATTAATTACAATCCAACTACTTAAACAACACCTATTTTATGATGAAAAACTTTATAAAAGAGCAAAAATGAGGAGTTATAGTAAAAATTATTACATGAATAAATAAGGAGTATGACTAGAAAAAAACAACTTTACATGATTATTGATATAAAGTCATGTTTGCAAAGTAGTAATCATACGAAAGCTAATAAGAATAGAGGAGATGAGCTAGAGAGTATTTTTATCATTTTCTATATTTTCATTTCAAAAGAAAAAATAGAATGGGTGGGAGAAGTGAATTATAAAATGTAAAGTCTTGTATAAATACCCAATCCATATAAAGGATAATTATACTTAATGCTTTATCCTATTCATTTCCCTAACTAAGTTCAAACCTTGATTAACATTATTTAACTTTGACCAAGATAGACTTTATTACATTATAATTACTAATAAAACTAGTCAAAACTATACAAAGACCAATTCATATAATAATAAACACTTTTCTTGAACCTAACAATCTCCCCCTAAGTGTTGATTATTGCAGACGCTTCATCATCGGTAGAATTGGTCTTCCATTCACAAAAGATTCCCATCTTCTCATTTGCTCTTGGTGACTTAGTCGCTTAGTTATTTCTCTTTCAAATGCTCTTAATATGTTGCAATCTAATTCACCAATCAGAGGTGGTTTTCTCCATGGTTCTGATTGAAAGATCTTAAGCTTTACCTCTTTTAAAACCTTTTCCAGTGTGACATCACAAAACTTCACAATCTTCTTCAAGTACATAACCCGTTTCTCATCTTTGTTGTTCAAATAAATCAAACCTGTAGATGGCTTGTCAACTATATAGTTACGGTTCAATAGTGCATTAAATACCACTGGAATTATCAAGTTGGTGCAAGTTAAGATTTACCTTGATTTGGTAACTCTTATTTCCAAACTGGAAAAACCATGAACTCTCTCCCAGATCATACGACTTCTGATGAACGTTATTAATGAATTCATCAACTTGGTTTCACGATAATTGACCTTCTTGTTCCGACAAAGATAATACAAGTCTTCAATATCTTTTTTGTTCAGATACTTGAAGTCAGCTTCAGAAAAACTATCCGGCTTATCATTTTCTCTCATCACAATTATTTGTTCCATGAAATCCAAACCATATGGTTGATCAGTAGTAATTCTGACAACTTTTGTAATCCTGTGATTTGAGAAATAGTCTTCTGGATTGTTTCTGACTCTTCTTTGATTTTGCTTGTACACTCTTTTATGCCATGAATCTTTCCAATGTTGAATTGTCAATCGTGGCTATCTTCATTGAAGGTCCTGAATTCTTTACGAACCCAACGATTCATCTTTTCTTCCATATCAACTTCTGGAAATTGTTCTGCGTGTATCTTGTGAAGCGAAAGAATATACTTCTTCTACTCAGTATTTCCATACTTTAGAAAGAACATATCTTTGTTATACAAATACCTTGGAGGTTCATTTGGATTCTGTTATGGACCAAAGAATACTATCATAGGTATTGGTACCTATTCAGAGGATGTCTTATATCCTCTTTCTGCTTACCCAAACTATTGATTCTTCAAAAAGTTTGTTGTTTGTTCTAAATGATAGGCATACTCTTCTGAATTCTTGAATTGATAACTTAACGCATCATTTAGTGTAGCCTTCATTCTTTCATAATCAAAGATAGTTGAAACAGGTTTATCAACACCTTGAAGTTTTGTGATTAGCTCAGGTGTTTCATCTTCCGGAATCACCTCATCTTCATCAATAACTGTTTCCTCTACCCATGCATCCCATTCTTGTTGTTGTTGTTGCTTGGATACATAATTTGTGAAATCTTTAGCTGAATGCTTAGACAAAGAACCCCTTGTAGACTTTGAACTTTTTGATGCCTTATGTCTTTTTACTCTTTTCTCCCTCTCAGGAGGAGCATCATCCTCTTGATGGTCATCATGATGTGAGTGAATATCATCATCTCTGCAAGAAGTATTAGAGGTTGAAGACTCTTTAAATTTACGTTTCAGTACCTCCCATAATGCTGGACTGATGTGTCGTTGTGTGGTGTTTATTTTTAAGATTCAAGTTTTAAATTTATATTTTGCCGACTCAACCAAAAACAACACTTTAAAAGTGTACCCGGTCGGTAGTAGATCGTGAATAAGTAGGAGTTTCAACACTTAAACGAGGTAAATCTCTCAATTTATTTATATTTTGCTTTATCTAATCTAAGTCAAACCTATGCTAATCCTATGTTAGTTCTAATCCTAATTCTAACAGGTAAAAGGGGAGTTTCAGCCTGAGAGACTGACACGGGTTTGTTTGGTGACTACAATCAATTCAAGACACTTTAACCCACGCAAGTAAATTAACAGAAGATAAAAGAGCGGTCGAGCCTTATGATAGAAAACTGTATTAGCCATCATTAATCCGATTAGAAGTTGGTTTGTTTATTCAGTGCAATGATTAGTTATCTCGAAGGGGCATATCATTCTTAGACTTAGGCGGGACTTCGTCTTAAGACCTAGACACATTAATTCTGTCATAAGTAAAGCATCTGCATAAAGTATCCTTATTACTTGGTTATAATCTATCTTTACTCGGTTTACATGATTTTATGGTTTTGTGTTGTTCGTATGATGCTAAGCCTACAACCAATGTGTTCTTAAATGATAAAATAGGTTTAAACCAGTCATTGTTGATAAACCCATAAGCAAAAACCATGTCTTATGAATTGGTTAAGCTTTGAAACCGAACGAGTAATTCCTTGAGGAACCGAACGAGTAATTCCTTGAGGAACCGAACGAGTAATATGTTTTGAGCACCGAACAAGAAATATCAAATGAGAACCGATCGAGTGATTGTATATGTGGACCGAATGAATGATTATCAATGTGAACCGAACGAGTCTAAAGCCTTTAGGAACCGAACGAGTCTAAGCCTTTAGGAACCGAATGAGTCTAATCCTTTAGGAACCGAACGAGTCTTAAGCCTTTAGGAACCGAACGAGTCTAAAGGCTTTAGGAACTGAACGAGTCTAAGCCTTTAGGAACCGAACGAGTCTTAAGCCTTTAGGAACCGAACGAGTCTAAAGCCTTTAGGAACCGAACGAGTCTAAGCCTTTAGGAACCGAACGAGTCTAAGCCCTTAGGAACCGAACGAGTCAACCTTTTGTGAGCCGAACAAGTAACATTGTATTGTGAACCGAAAGAGTGAAAAAGCTTTAGGAACCAAACTTGTCTTGACAAAACACACTTAAAGATCAAATTTCTCCAAATAAGGTCAAATTAAAACTTCACTTAGTTCAAGTAGACATTAAAAGCTTGACAAATCCAAGGTTAACTAAAATTCAACTTAGGTTATCTAAATTATCTACTAGTTAGACAAACCACGATTCCTAAATTGTTAAAATAGTTGCCTCAGTCACATAAGCTTTTAGTCTATCTAAGTTGTCTGATCTTCAAAGTGCTAAAAGTCATAAAGGTTCTAATGCGTAATTAATCGTGTCACATTATAAACTGCATTGACTCTTGCTTAAGCAGAATCATGGACATCACAAAGGCTGAACAGATTGCTTTGGATGACGCCTTAGTTGCTCCTGCCAACCGACTGAAGATTGGTAAATGTAATCTACGATTAAGCTCAGATATCAAGTCAAAAGAAGCAACTCTTCAAGTGGTTTATGATGTGTTGAAGCTCACTATTTCAAGCCTCAACTGATGTTCCAGAGATCTATATGCAAGAGTTCTGGGCTACTGCATCCGTTCATAACCGTTCGATTCGATTCAAGATGAATAACAAGAAACATATTGTCAATCTTGAGTATTTCAGAGAAATGCTTCAAATATGCCCTAGAATCCGTAATCAGAGATTTGATGAACCACCCTTTGAGCAAGAAATTCTCACATTTCTCGTAAGTCTCGGACACAGTGGAGAGATAAGGAAGATTACAGATGTCAATGTCAACAAGCTACATCAACCCTGGAGATCATTTGCTGCGGTTATCAACAAGTGTCTCAGTGGTAAAAGCTCCTATGACAGTCTTCGTTTATCTCAAGCACAAATCATTTGGGGCATGTACCATAAAAAGAATGTTGACTATGCCTTTCTTCCGTGGGATGAATTTACTTATCAAGTAGAGAATAAAAATACGAAGAAGGTTAATGTGATGTACTACCCACGCTTCACCAAGCTTATTGTTAACTTCTTCATGTCAAAAGATCCATCAATTCCACGAAGGAACAAGATTAATTGGCACTATGCCAGGGATGACCCCATGTTCACCACAATCAATGTTATCTCCAGGCATGAGGATACAAAACTATATGGTGCAATCTTGCCTAAGGAATTGACAAACGAGGACATCCGAAACTCTGAGTCCTATAAAGAGTACTATGCTATTGCTTCAAAAGAAGCTAACCTCAAAAGACAAAATAAGCTAACCTCAAAAGAAGGCCAAGGACACTATCAAGTATACATCTACTCAAAAATATGTATACTTCCAAACAACATATCAATGGATAACAAAATATGTATACCCCGAACGTTTAATCAATTGATATCCAAAATATCAAGGGATTAACATTTTGTATAAGGGGAGAAATTGTGATTAAACTGAACATGCTTATAAATATATGTGATTAAGTAAAAAGGACTTTGTGCGTTCTACGCTTAGCATGTGCTACGATAACGATGCACATGTTAAGGGGGAGCTTTTAGTGATGATGAAAAACTCTCAAAGTGTAAATCTTTTGATATTTATATCAAACACTTTGGTTGAAATTTTCAATGTTTTTGGAAGGATTGTGATGAAATACCCAAAAGACTGACCATTTTCTTAAATTTATGGAGATATAAGGTGGTTAGGCATAGGTATTCAAATCCCATGATCCAGCCAGAACCGGAGGGATCTACCCATGGATATCCACTAGTTAGTGTAGAAGTCCTTAGGTATGATTAAAAAGGAGAAAAAGTGAGAATAGGGAATAATGCCGACTGAGATGGAGCTAACACTGGAACAAACCCAACAAGGTGTTAGTTATGAAGTCTCGGTAAGCATTGAAGGGGTTGAAGAATGAAAAAGAAATGTAAGGATAAAGGGTGAAAAGAAAGAAGCCCTCCATACACTTAGGCAGAAACCGGGTCAATACATATGCTGTCAGAAACACTCAGGTGTTGTCTGACATTGAAGACAGTCATGGACCCAGTGACGCTATGCACAACCCTCCCTAGCCACTCAAGGTCTCTCAAAAGACTCTTGTTTCATTTCTCACGGAGATTACACGCATTTCTATCGACTTTCTCACTCCGAGTTAGTTGATATTGAAAAGGTGGCAGTCTGCTCCAGCCTCCGATCACTAAAATCAAAGTGCACTATTGAGTCTAGAGCCAAAAGAGATCATCCATAAATCTCATTAGGACACTTGTCAAATTCTGCTTGCTAAGTCACACAATGTGAATAACAAGAAATATATAAAGAGTCCTACGTATTATACTTGTGATTTTGCCAGAACATCCGAGTGATATTAAGATGGAAATCCTGCTTGAGCAAACATCAAACAAGCTCATGGTAGGTGACTTGTGTGATTCTATATGAATCAAACTTGTGACAACTGGAAAGAAACGATGGTGCGATTCTATAAGAATCAAACTTGTTCCAGGTTATGAATTGACGATTGATGACGAATTTTTGAAATGATCAACACTCTCGATGTGTCACAAAACCACTTTAGCAAGTGACACGTCGAGTGATTTTCAAATCGATTTTTCTATTTCAATCGGTGAGATAGTAACTCACTGGTTCACTCTTATCGTGTTGTCTGCTTTGAGACGTTCCGATAATGAGAACATGCTGAGTTTGATGAATCTAATGCAAATGTGTTAGAAAGATTCTATACTTCAGCTGGAAATCCTGTCAAGGAGATTCTTCTTAAATTGAATCTACCTGATCATAGGTCGATCCTCACGGATTCAAAGGTTACTCCAACCAAACACGGGCGAATGACAAAGCCATATTCGTCCCCCCGCTTTATTGCTAACTGTTTTAATGCAGGATACTTAAAGATGGTGGTGAAGGTACCTGATTCCAGCTGACTCACAAGATTCATAGCCACATGCTCATACCAGACCGACAAACATAAAGACATCATGAAAGCTCAAGTACATGTTTCAAGACTTCCGCTACTCTGATACCGTACGTCTTTCTTGAAGTGACGAAGTATTAAAGTCAAAGAATTTCAAAGAAGTTTCAGTCACTCTGATATCGAACGTCTTTCTTGAAGTGACGAAGTGTTAAAGTTAAAGAATTTCAAGAAAGATGCAACATTAAAGCTTTTCAAGTCAACAAATCAAGAAAGGTATGAGCATGTCGGTCCAGAAGTCACAAGATCACAAGATGACAATGTCACAAGATGGCGAAATGAGACTATGCTTGGTTGATGATCTCATAGTGCTCAAGATCACATCTCCACTTACAAGTAAAGATAAAGAAACAAGCTCGAGCCTAAAGTCAATGATCACTACAACATATTCACAAAGGAAAATCAAGAAATGAAGTTTACGAGCTGAAGACTAAAGATGTAGCATAGTATGCTAGGTTTAAAATTTTGTAAAATGGAGTGACCTCCCTTAGGGGGAGATTGTTGGAAACAAGAAAAGTATCGGTCACTTCCAAGTTGTAATAGTCTTAGCCCGTAGTTTAACATATGATAAGCTTAGTAAGCTAGTCTGGCCCAAGGCCCATGGAAAGCCCGTTAAGGTCTATAGCCTGCCAAGTATGTAGTTTATATACCCTCTCCATGCCTTGGAGAGGGTGGTTGGTTGTTTTCACTTCTTAATTTTCACACATATATTTAATATTTCTTTCTCTTTCTAGAAACCTTCCAACCCACTTCTCTCTCTAGTTCTTGCATAATATCATTAAAGATTACTATTATTCTACACTTGTTTCAAAGTTTCCAAATGGTAAGCTAACCCATATTGGATTTAAACATGTGTATATGTTTGTTGCTTGTGTTGTTTTGTGTTTGCTTGTTCCTAGTTGTAGCCAAGAACACCTTGAAGGTAATGCTTTTGACTCATGGATCCCCGCCTTGGAATAAAGGGGAGCACATGCAAATATATATAATCTCTTCTTCTACAAAGATATCAGCCTTCAAGTGAAAGACCAAAATCCCACCTTTTTGATTTGACAAAATGGGGGAAGGAAAGAAAAGAGCTAGAGCTTACACGAGAGCAGATAAGCTACTAAAACTCGGTGAAGACCAAGTTCAAGCTTAACCAAATTACAAGCCAAGATCAAGACGTAAGCCACATCAACGACGTTCTTCATCTTCGCTATGTTTGTAATTTTATTTGCTTTCGAAATTTTATTTGTCATCATCAAAAGGGGGAGATTATTGGTGCAACATTGACTGGGATCTTTTTTATGTTTTAATGATGACAAATAAACGTTCGCAGCATTTATGATTACAAACGATAGCGAAAATCCGAAAACCTGAAACCAAGTTCCTGGCGTGTTGATGGCTGTCTCGGATTTGTGGATTTTGATTAGTCGGCTTTCCTCTTACCCGACACATGTGGAAACTTTAACAAAGGTATGAATATGATATTTGAGCATTTAGGAACATTCCAAATTAGGTTTAGACTTATAGAATAACAAATCCTCCTGTTTTTATCAAAACGTCAACTCAAATCTTTTACCAATTGCCTCTAGCCAAGGCCGAAAAGTCTTTCTAAACTTGGTATAAATATACTTTCAACATACCATCAAACAAAAGTATTCATTTAACCTTAATCCGAATTTAGGTAGTTCCTAATCATGTAATGGGTTTTACTCCCTCATTGGTCAAACCAAGTCAAAGGTCACTGATGACATCAAATAACGTCTATTTTATAGCATCATTTATCCCATGTTATTAACCCATTTTGTATAGTTATTGCAAAGAATTGTTACTTAATCGTTTATATTTGAGAATTGCAGTAATTATGGAGTATTTGGTAAAAGATAGCAAAAGGCGCGCATTCTGGAGCTTAAATGAAGATATTTTGAAGATTACTATTCTGAAGACCAATACGTCGTATCCATCAAGGAAGATACGGCGTATCCGTGCCTGCACTCACCAAAGACCACAAAGGAATGAAGCTCAATACGTCGTATCCAGAAGATGTCAATACGCCGTATTCAAGATATAGTATGTGAATATTCTGGAAGATATCAAACGTGGTCCCTACTCCAAGAAACTCCAATACGCCGTATCTAACCCATTGGATACGCCGTATCGAACCGACTTCCAGACCCTATAAATACAAAACTCAAAAACAAGTTTTAGGTGTGCTAAATCATATTCTCGATACCTAAACCACAAAAGTCGATTTTCAGTGGAGAAAAAGAGCAGAAGAGGTCAAGCAACGTTATCAATTCTATAGGAGACAGCGTGTAATTCCATATACTTTAGTAATCGTTCAGTTTTTGGTATCATTCATTAACTCGGTTAGTTTACCTTGGCTAAATAATTTCTCTTGTATTTATTATGACGTTTGAAGGCTAATACCTTCAGGTATTAGCCATTATTATGAAGATTTGAATGTTTGGTATTGTTTATCTCGATTTCTTGATTTATCGTTGTATGCTTATTTATGTTTATCAATTTATACTTGTTTACGTGCTTTCGTATGCGACCTATCATTCAACTGGATCTAGTGATACGGACCAAGTAATCTAGAGTCCAAGATAGCTCTCCATATAGTGATTTATACATCTAGAATCATAGGATCACAAGTATTGTCCTTCTAAATCTGTGTCTAGGATACACTTCGGGCTTAACTAGTTAATTGGATATTGCCAATGGTTTATTGAACGTGTTGACTAGAAGGTGAACCTAGATAATTTAACAAATAACGTATTGATTCCATTGGATAGTTGGACAAGTGGACTACTAGTGTATAAATCGCCATTAAGCAGTAAGTGGATAAAGTCTCTATGAGCTAGGGTTTAACAAGATCACCATTGCTTTAATCCCTAAGATAGATTATAATCAACAAATAAGGATGCTTTACGCGGATGCTTTAATTGTGACAGAATTAATGTGTCTAAGTCTTAGGAAAAAGTCCCGCCTAAGTCTTAAGAATGATATGCCACGTCGAGAGAAGAAATCATTGCACTAAATAAACAAACCAACGTTATAATTAAATTAATAATGGTTATTACAGTTTTCTTTTAATAAGACTCGACCGCTCTTTTATCTTTTGTTAATTAGCTTACGTGGGTTAAAGTGTCTTGAATTGATTGTAGTCACCGACCAACCTGTGCCAGTCTCTGTTGGGATTCTAGATTTGATGAGACAAAATAAATAAAAGAATGAAACATAAGGACTAAATCTAGCAGATCATAATTCTACTAGCTGGTGAAGAATTATGAAGATTTGGTCAAAGTTTACAAGATTAAGATTAGGAAAGTATTTAATTAGTTTAAATAGTTTTACTTTTTAGTATCAAAATCTTCATTGAAATGCTTGCAAATGTCTTATAAATACCTGAATATGATACTTAATCACTTATTTTGTTATTTTTAGGAAAAATCGTAAGTATTTGGCAAGAAACATAAGAAATGGACAAGAAAGAAAAAGAAATACATATTCTCAAGAGAAGTTACGGCGTAACCACCTCGATAGTGTTACGCCATAACCTATTCGAGGCAAGTCGTGTCATCAGCAACATTACAGTGTAACCACTCATAAGGTTTACGCCGTAACATTGGTGTTTATGGAATCCTAACTCATCCTAGTCAGCGTTACGGCGTAACATGGTCGTTTGAGTTATGTTGTAACATATTTAAGCCTATTATTTGGAAAGCCTGCGTCAGCACATTAGGGTGTAACACCCTATATAGGTTACGCCATAACATATTCAAAACCTATAAATAGAGGCCCCATTTAGATCATTCGACATCAAACCTTCTACCACAGCATCAAGGGGCAACAAAGGCCTACATAGCTCGAAGAATTCCACTAAAAGTCTAAAGGCGACATAACTTTACTTAAATTTTGTATTTAATCATTCAAAATGCTTCCTGTAAGAATTATGAGTTCTCAATCCATGTTTTCTTTCATTAATTCTTGTGGTATTGTTGCTATGAGCGGCTAAGCACTTCAAGTGTTGGCCTAGCCATGCATTTACTATTGTCATGCTTATAGTTTCCTGTTTAATTATAGTTTTATCGGATATCCTTATTGCCTGTCATTGATCCTTGGGTTTTGGTGGTGTTGAGGGTGATGTGTCGTTGTGTGGTATGTATTTTTATGATTCAAGTTTAAATTTATATTTTGCCGACTTAACCAAAAACAACACTTTAACAGGCAGTATACCCGGTCGGTGGTAGATTCGTGGTAAGTAGGGTGTCGAACACTTGAAGCGAGGTTAAATCTCTCAATTTATTAATATTTTTAGATATCTAATCTAGGTTAATTCTAATCTACGTCAAACCTATGCTAATCCTATGTTAGTTCTAATCCTAATTCTAACATGTAAAAGGGGGGTTTTAGCCTGAGAGACTGGCACGGGTTTGGTGGTGACAACAATCAATTCAAGAAACTTTAACCCACGCAAGCAAATTAACAGAAGATAAAAGAGCGGTCGAGCCTTATGATAGAAAACTATATTAGCCATCATTAATCCGATTAGAAGTTGGTTTGTTTATTCAGTGCAATGATTACTTATCTCGAAGAGGCATATCATTCTTAGACTTAGGCGGGACTTCATCCTAAGACCTAGACACATTAATTCTGTCACAATTAAAGCATCCGCATAAAGCATCCTTATTTGCTGATTATAATCTATCTTAGGGATTAAAGCAATGGTGATCTTGTTAAACCCTAGCTCATAGAGACTTTACCCACTTACTACTTAATGGCAATTTATACTCTAGTAGTCCACTTGTCTAACTATCCAATGGAATCAGAACATTATTTGTTGAATTATCTAGATTCACCTACTAGTCAACATGTTCAATAAACCAAAGGCAATTTTCGTTAACTAGTTAAGCCAGAAGCGTATCCTTAGCACGATTTTAGAAGGACAATATTTGTGATCCTATGATTCAATGTATAAATTACTATATGGATAGCTATCCCGTAACACCCCCAAATTGGGTCGCAGCGGAATAAAGGTCCGGGGCGTGTTACTTTATAGATCAATAACACAAGATGTATATAGAACGACCAAAAAGGTCATTAAAAAAAACTGATACATGGATTTAACAAAAGTATTTGTTTCCATAAGCCCGAAGCTTCACTTGTTCACCATTGTTCAAATCTACAAAGATGTTCTACCCATACAGTTATTACAAAAGTAATGCGCATAATCTTTATAAGCTTGATATCCCAATCAAAACCACCAATGTATCTCCTTGCACCTCAGCTTACTGATCCCCTGAAAAACACTGTTTAAAAACTCAACAATAAGGTTGTAGAATTCAAAGGTTTTGATAAATCATTATATTAGGTAGGACCACAAATATTACCGTTAAGTGGTATGATAATGCAACATAATGCAGAACACATATAAACGGTAATTACCGTTGCCCTAAAGCCATGACACTTGAAGCCGACATAAATGAATACCAATATAATGTGCCTACATTTGCCCGTGATGATTCAAACCCGCAACATTCCCCTATTTTCGACAAGGTATACGTTCGTTTGCCCATCATAGCTAATCACCATTGAACGGGATGTCAATCCCAATAGATCTATTCATAACATTCGCGCTCACAATCTAGTAACTGACAGTTCATGATAATGGGCTCAACTAGGGTTATCGCAACTTAGGCAATACACATAATCGATAATATGAAAAACCTTTTTAAAAAAAAACAAAAAATAAAAACAACTTTGTGTCTAGTTGTAAAAACATTGCAATGTTTCACACCCCCAAAAACTTTGTAAACAAAGCATGTAAACGTGGGGCTATGAACACACCTTGATGAGCCGATTAACAAGTATGTCACAGATAATGCCGCCACGCAAATCCGTCAAGAGGCAACCTATTTAATTTAAGGTCGTATAAGTACCATGTACTTTGATTTACCAATATCATATATTCCTATATAGCTCATCATACTATCGTTCGGGCTATCATAATTAAGAGGTCATGTAGTGAACGTGTGAGGAGCTTGGACACTTTAAATCGTAAATCCAACAACAGTCGGTCGATAGAAACGCTACCGCCGAAAGGCCTCATTATGAAACTCCCTAGTAATATAGCACTTTGTTTAACTAATACCACATATAGGTCTATATAGTTCAATCACCATCTAATCATTTTGGTAAAATTGTGTTAAGTAAGTAAAAACGTTTCTAATTACCGTTTTAGTAAAACTGGCGTAACTTTCACGTTTTAGGTCCATTTTTTGACGTTTCTTATGCCCACTCTTCGTATTAGGACAGTTTTTATTATAATTTGACATTTTCAAATTTTTTGGACCCTCTGATGAACATACTATTTTACTGTTTCACAACCAGTTATAAAGTTATTTTTATAGTTTTAATTATCGTAAACCATATACCGTCGTAGAATTTATTCCGTTATAGTCCTCCATTTTTAGCGTTTCTTTCAAGCACGTCCGTAAATGAAAGTTCTAACTTATTTATATGAGTTTACAAAAAAAATTATTTTTTGTCATGAACAGTAACTTTTATAAAAATAGTTTCTAAAAAGTAGTTAATCGTCGTAAACACGCAAATTCAATAACTCGTTCGATATAATTGAAAAATATGATTCTTATCATTTGGAATCCTAAAAGTATGATTATTTTGTTAAAAATACAAACAAACCTTTTCTGTTTTTGAATAATTTTTATAAAAAAGTTTTTTTAATAAAAATTCTTTTTATAAAATCCGTTTAATTTATCTCGTATAACTTGTTTTACCGTAAAACTTTTACGTTATTAATACCTTTAGCATGTTTCTTACCTTTCCGGAATCGTCTTGAGAGTATTATCATATAAAAAATAAAATAAAATTATCATTTTTTATACACTTTTTGGACAATAAAGTTTTTGGGTGACCTTATTAAGTCTATTTTTAACCTTGTTTTTATACTTTACACTTTAAAATTTTACCACAAGCCTTATATTTTATATATGTCATAAGTGTTACATATAATAAGAGTCAATTAGTCCATAATTGTCCTCATATATCCAAATTACCAAGTCTATATTAACACTTATAAATCCTTAACTTTCATAAGTAACCTTTTTTACCTCAAGTTTATACTTAGCCATTTTTACATATAAACCATAAGTGTACAAGTGTATTTCTTCCAACATGACTTTATTTTAGTGTTCAAGTAACATGATTAAAAGTCCATAATCAACATTAATATGTCATTTGCCTTTCTTTTACTTGTAACATATTATGTAACTTTATAAACCCTTAATAATTACATAAGCATATTTATGCTTTAACCAATAGTGTAAATCACTTATGTGTCCATATTTAAAACATGAGTCATTAACATCATGAAGAGATATAAAAAGTGACAATATATGACATACAAGTAAAAACTCCTTTTATATGATGCGAAAATCCTAATGTGATTCAAGCTATATAAGAACTAACAAAAGCATATAATGATAAATGTAAGATCAGATAAAGAGTATATAGATGACCTTAGGGAAATGAATATGATGACTAAACACAATCAAAACCCTTGGTTTAGACTAGAAACTCAAGCTTGTACAATATTTATCCCTTGTTTCGGCAGAGTGAAAACCCTAACTTCTCTTTTCTTGATTAATGCTTGAAAATGGTTAGCCAATGCTTGGAAACATCTTAGAATGTCTTAAGAATGATGTATGTAGATGTGTATAGGTGGTAGAAAATTTGGTATGGATTTGGTATTAAGGGTGTTTGGTGCCGTGGGATGAAGGAGCACAAAAGGGAGGGTTTTTGTGATTTTTAGCTAAGTGTAAAGTGTTATATGTTTCTCTCTTGCATGATACTTGCAATATATGTGTTTAAAAGGTCAAAAAGGTATGCAATAGTTGGTCATGGGACAATTTCATGGTCTTAAGGAAGCTTGTTCTTGGTCTTTGGTCAAGGAAACAAAAAGGGGGATGTGCTAAGCTAGGTTTTTAATGAGCAAGTGATGTACAAAACCAAGTTGTATGTAAAATGTGTGCTCCTTGTTTCCCTAAGGTTGTTGTATGTCGTGGGTTAGGAGGGGGAACAAGGTTTCTAGAAGCCTTTTTGCTAGTTAAAAACATATCTAGTCATTTTATTTGCAAGTTACTAGTTGTAACTTTATTGAAAAGATGTCAACTTGTATCCATTTGTGTCTTGCTTTATTTTCAATGTATAAAGTGTAAGATAATGTTATCATGGAAAATTTAATAATAATTTGGGTATTTGGTACAATCGAGGGTATTTGTTGAAGCGTAGATTAATTAACGTGCTTCCGGTTATGCCTAAACGCACTTTATCGCAAAACGAATATAATTTACGTAACCAATAAAAATAAATGAACAAGGAACCAATAATTAATTCAAATAATTATTTAATACTGAATTGATATAAACTTTAATCGTTTGAGATGCCGTTATTAACATTGAACACTAATATTTGGCTTACGCGATTTTACATAACGTTTATGATTTTAAAACAAAAACGCGTACATACAAAAGAACATAGTAGATTTATCGTCGTCGAGTCAATGACTTAGAAAACACATGGTGTTATTAGACTCCCCCAGTTAAACGAGCCCTTGTCCTCAGTCTTACAATGCAAGGCTACTTGACACAGTGCGTCCGGTGGTGGGAAGAGGTGTGGTACTTCTTCTGAATTGGTTCTTCACAGTTCCCTACGTGAAATCAGGACTCTCTTGGAGTCCAACTAAACTTTGACTAGTGGAATGCGGCCTTCGCTTGCAACCATTTAACTTCACGTTCCATGGATCTTAACCCGGGTTTCCTAACAAACTTAAACTGAAGCTTGTCATCAAAATGAAGTCCATCCAACGGAACGGCTAACGGTTCGTCGGCATAGCACTTTTTCAAATTTAATACATGAAATGTATTATGAACCCTACTTAGCTCTTCTGGAAGCTTGAGTTTGTAAGCAACCTCTCCAACCTTTCCTAACACTTTGAAAGGTCCAACATACCTGGGGTTTAACTTCCCCCGTTTGCCAAAACGTACGACCCCTTTCCAAGGCGAAACTTTAAGCATAACTTTATCCCCGACTTAGAAACCATCGTTTGTAGCCTTACAGAACGCGTAAACGTCTTCTGATCGATTCACCTGAGCGGCTATAGCATCCTTTGCTTGATTTGGACGATTCTCTCAGTTGTCTCTTGAATTAGTTATGGACCGAGGATTTGAGCTTCTCCAACTTTGTCCAACAAACAGTGAACTAACACTTTCGACCAATAAATGCCTCGAATGGCGCGGCCTAATGCTACGTAAAAGCAGTTGTTATAAAGAGAATTCAAACTAACGGTAAGTGATTAAACCCAAACTTTTCAAAATTGATCACGCAATGCACCATAAATCCTCGAGAGTTTGAATTTTCCTCATCGCTTTGCCCGTCTGTTATGGATGGTATGCAGTACTACCATATCTAAATTAGTACCTAAAGCATTCTGAAGTGACCTCCAGAAGTTGGATGCGAACCTCGGGTCGCGATCACAAATAATTGAAACAGGTATTCCATGCCTTGTGATAACCTCTTTTAGGTATATTCTTGCAAGTTTATCCATAGGATCAGTCTCTCTTATTGGTGTGAAAATTGCAGACTTAGTGAGTCGGCCCACAATTACCCAAATGGTGTCGTAGCCTTGCGACGTCTTAGGGAGCTTTTTGACAAAACCCATAGTGATGTTGTCCCATTTCCATTCAGGTATCTTAGGTTGTACTAACAATCCTGATGGTCTTTGATGTTCGGCCTTGACCTTAGCACAGAGTCAAACACTTGCTGAACAAGGTGGCGATGTCGCTTTCATATTAGCAACCAATATAGCTTCTTCAACTTGTACATCTTGTCGGAAACCCGTATTGTATAGAATATTTGATTTGTGGACTCGTTGCAAGATCACAGTCCCAAATCAGCATATATACAGTGAAAGCCAACTCACAACTCCTGCCATTGAGGCAAAGATTCCATCCGCACAAGTTCCAACTTTTCCGTCCTGATCGCCTCTGGATTTTTAGCTTTCAACCAACATTCCTCCAACATCTCGTTCTTTGATGTTCTCATGGGTTTATCCGAGCGTTCATTCTTAGCCATTCAAGATTTGTTTGGGAAATCCAAGCCAATAGCATGACTACGCTCGAACCTTAATGGTTATCTCTCTCCTTACCTGCTTCAGAAGCATCAACAACACCGTTTGCCTTTCCCGGGTGATAACGAATCTCACAATCATAAAACGACCGAGCAACTCAACCAAGTGACGTTGCCCCTCAGTTCAACTCTTTCAGATAAGAATGTGTTGGTAGGCTCTCTTATGAATCAGTGATCAAAAACCGTGCACTTGGTTTCCCATATAGGTAGTGCCTCCAAATCTTGAGAGCGAACACTACTGCCCAAGTTCTAAATCATACAAGTCGAATAATTTCTTGCTCAGAATCTTCAGTTGGCGTGAGCAATAAGCAATCACCTTCTCTCATTAACATTAACACACAAACAAACGCGCCCAAACCCTTCTTTGAAGCATCGCAGTATGCGATAAAATCTTCGCTTCCTTTAGGTAAGGCCAGGATTGGTGCACTGGCAACAACTTACGGCTTTAACATTTAAAATCTGCTTATATAGTACTCTTGATGGGGATGGATTGCCTTGTTTATCACCCCAAACAAACATGACTACTTCTGAGTAAGCTTGTCAATGTGTTGCGATCTTCGAAAACCCTTCAATGAATCTCCGGTAATACCCAGCAAGACCTAAAAATTGACAAATCTCCGTTGGTGACTTAGGAGATGCCAATCTTTAATGGATTTGATCTTGGCGGGATCCACGTGAATACCCTTACTATCAATCACGTGACCTAGGAACTGTACTTTAGGAATCCAAAATTCACATTTGGAAAACTTGGCATACAACTTATCTTTCTTAAGCAATTATAAGATTAGCTTAAGGTGCTCTTCGTGCTCTTGCTTGTTCTTTGAATATATCAGAATATCGTCAATAAAGACAATCACTAATTTATCCAAATATGGTTTGCACACCCGATTCATAAGGTCCATGAATACAGCAGGTGCGTTTGTCAAACCAAACGGCATAACTTGAAATTTATAATGTCTATAACGGGTCCTGAAAGCAGTTTTCGGAATGTCTTCCATCTCGAAACCCCTCATTGGTGATAACCTGTCCTTAGGTCGATCTCGATAGACCCTCCGACCCTTTGAGCTATCAAATAAATCATCAATTCTTGGGAGCGAATAACGGTTCTTCACCGTTAGCTTATTCAATTCCCGATAATCAATGCACATCCGGAATGATCCGTCCTTCTTCTTGACAAACAAGACCGGAGCTCCCCAGGGTGAGGAACTAGGTCTTATAAAGCCTTTGTCAGATAGTTCTTTTAGTTGCTCCGACAACTCTTTCATTTCAGATGGTGCCAATCGATAAGGTGCCCGTGCTACAGGTGCAACACCAGGTATTAAATCGATTTGAAATTCCACTTGTCGAGTCGGAGGAAGACCCGGCAAGTCCTCAGGAAAGACTTCAAGAAAATCTCAAACGATTGGTACATCCTCAAAGTCCTCGTTCCCGACTTGTTTCAACTCATTTGTAGTGACATGTGCCAAAAGACTTTGACATCCTTATAGCATGTATTTACTTGAATTTTGGAGTACGAGATAATGTGTAGACGAGTCTCGTGTCCCTGGTTTTGATTTCGTCACCATGACATATAAATGTTCATATCCCCAAGTATATACAAACGATCTTCTCCGGCACACACAATGATTGCTTGGTACTTTGCCAACCAATCCATCCCAATTATAGCGTCGAAACTACCAAGTTCTACGGGCATTAAATTTATGTTGAATGGGTGGTTCAGGAGGTTTAATGTGCAACCCCTAAGATAGTGTTTAACCCAATTATCCTCCCGTCAGCTAGTTTGACATTATAATAGTGATCTAAGGTAGATGGCGTGATATCCATTTGGGAACTAAATGCAGTGGAAACAAAACTCCTATCGGCACCAGTATCAAATAATATAGAAGCATAGCGGTTGTTGAGAAGGAACGTACCCGTCACGATATTGGAATCTGGGTTTGTCCCTGCACGTCCCACCACATACACTTTGGCTGGAGCCCTGTCATTACCAGCTTGATTTCCATGGTTTTTGTTGTTCTTCAGCTTTGGGCATTCCCTCTTGTAGTGTCCTTGAACTCCACACTCGAAGCAAGTAGGTTTCTGGCCTGACCCAGTGCCCCTCTGATTGTTTGCATTGTTGGCATTTCCCGTACTCCTACAGTCACGAGCAAAATGGCCAACTTTGTTGCATTTGTGGCATTTTGGAGTACACGGACCGTCGTGGTGATAGTTGCATTTAGCGCACAGGGGTTTAGATCCCCCGTATGGCTTCCTTTCACCAGTCCCTGCAGTATAGGCCCTGCCAGTGTTCTGCCTCTTGTTCTGTTGTTGTTGGTTTTGATTGTTTCGGGAAGTGTTTTCAAACTTCCTTTTGTTCTTAGCCTGTCTTTCAGCCATAGTGATGACTTTCTTATCCATCAGTTCAGTGGCCATTTCAACAGCCTCTTGCATGGTTTTTGGTTTTGATGCTACAATGTTTCCATGGATCATGTCGGGTAATCCGCCGATGTACCTTTCAATCTTGTCAGACTCCTCCGGAAACATACAAACACACAGCAGTGCTAGTTCCTGGAAACGTTGGTTGTACCCTATCACATCAGTACCCTTCACTTTCAAATTCCACAATTCAGCCTCGAGCTTTTTCATCTCGTTCCTTGGACAATACTTGTCAGTCATCTTCTTCCTCAGATCGGCCCAAGTCATTGCATATGCAGCATCATGACTGACAGTCATAACATGGGAATTCCACCATGTTAGAGCACCTGCTAGAAGAGTACAAGTGGAAAATTTAACCTGGTTTTCCACATGGTAATTGCTTATGCAGAAAACAGTCTCCATCCTTTCAAACCATTGAGTTAATTCAACAACTTCCCTCAAAGTGCCTTTGAAATATAGAGGTTTGCACTTCATAAAGTCTTGGTAAGTGCATTCTCGAACAATGCGTTCAGTCCTTCTGCCACCTGTTCCCGAAGTGTGGCTGTCATCGCCATTCCTGTTTGCATCACGTGCTGCCAAAGCGGCAGTGACACCTTGGTCAATCATTGCCTGAAGTTGGGCATTAGTGACCGATGTGGTGGTGTTGCTATTTGGGGCTGGGGTTGTTGTGACCGGTGTTGACCTTGTGGCTCGTTTTGGTGCCATTTTTCTCCCCCCCCCTTATATATTTATAATTTCCCCCCCCCCCCCGGGGGGGGGGGGGGGGGGGGGGGGGGGGGGGGGGGGGGGGGGGGGGGTCCCCCCCAAAAGTGTGGGGGTGGTCCCCCCAAATCACAGAAAATAATACTTTCCCGTTAGATTTATAAAATCATAAACATGACATGACATATACATGATAAATAAAGTGAAGATCACATTCACACAGTGAAATTATACAACTGAATTGTAATCAACAATGAATAACCAAATCGACATCATAATATCATAAACAAATTTCGATACAAACGTGACATAATACAACCATTTCCCATATATAAATTAGAAAACATACACTGAATGGTCCATATAAAAAAAAAAAAAAAAAAAAAAAAAAAAAAAAAAAAAAAAAAAAAAAACAAAATGATAATAAGTTTAGGTATCCAAAATAAACAAAACAACCTAAAGCCTTACTAGCCAAGATTAAACCCGTAATACTTAGTAGGCTATATACAAAATGACTAGTCATAATATGATCTAATCTATGAACTGCTACCAGCCTCCTCTGGCAGCTCTTGCTATGCAGGGCCTCCAACAGGTCCCTGCTATCCCTGTAGCACAGTAACCTGTCCCTGTAGTGCTGTGACCTGTCCATGTAATGCTGTCGCATGCCCCTGTAAGGTGGTCACCTATCCCAGTAGTGGAGTCACCTATCACTGTAAGAGACTATCATAACTATCAATGTTTGGATAAGCTCTGCTGTCGGGTGTATGATCAGTTGTCCCTTAACTCTCCATCTATGCAGATCATCTCTCTGTCTGAGCCTTTAAAGCATCTCTAAAATCACAGCCTGTCTCCTACGATCAGCATCCTGCAACTCTCTAATCTCTAACATCTGAGCCAGTACTGTAGTGCGCAGTGACATAACCTCTGTACGGGCAAGATCACTCGCATCCATAGATCGTCCCCAAGCCTCTCTAGACATCCTAACCTCAGTCTCCATGAGTCTAGCAGTACGTGCATGTGCACGCCTATCCCTAAACAACATGTTGAGTCGACCAGCCAATAGTTGTCTCTGACTCTGCTCATCGTCTAACCTCGTATAAACCTCATCCGTATCCTGCCTAACCCTAGTCTCAAATGCTATTATATGTCGACCCAACTCTGTGTCAGTACTAACTGGTGCCCCTTGAAGGGTCTCAACTATCTCGTCCTACGAGTCGGTGATCCCATATCCAATCTCCTCTCTGGATCAACACGCTGAACTCCCAATCTATAGTAGCTACAAAGCCAAGTCTGCCCAAGACCTCCAGCCCCGGCTAGCACAGCAACAGATGAGCTCTCTCCTACCTTGTATCCAGGACCAAGAGCGATACCTAACCTCTTCTGAGATGGGTAAGCGAAACGCTCGGTTATTCCCCCTATGACTATAGAGGGTATAACAATGGGTGGTGATGAAGTAGGAACTGATATGGGCAAGGGTGGTGGTATCCCTAATGATGGTGCATCTGATCTGGTGGGGGAGAGTATGAAGTAGAAGTAAATGGTAGAGAATGGGAAGTAGATACGGCCTCAGCTCTCATCCGGATCATCCCAGCTCGATAGCCCAATGAACGAATGGGGCTAGGAGGTGGTGCTGGTGATAACACAGGTAAGGGTGGTGATAGTGGTAGCAATGGAGAAGGTATCTGGGGAAGTGGTGAAGACCATGGGGAGAGTGGTGATGATGGTGGGGTAGATATAGCAAGAAGTCTAGCAACCTCTGCATCAGACCATAATGGTGTAGGTACTGGAGCTGGAATAGAAATCCTAGCTGTCACATTAAAGCACTATAATGCATGTGTGGGGTGGTGTGGTGGGCCGCAGACTCAATCAGTCTCCGAACGGCTCTGTCTCCTCCGCAGATGGGGCCTGATCAGTAGTTGGTAAAGCAACAACAACAGAGTCGGCAGGAGCTAGGTGCTCCTCCTCCTCCTCATCCCCATCAACCTCCATGTCAACATCATCATCCTCATCCTCCTCTGATGGCTTATCCTCATCATCTCCGTCATCTCCTCCATCAGCAGAATAGTCAACAGGATCCTAAATACCTACGGGGTCCTCATCTCATCCTCCACCGGGTCCGCCTAGGCTCGACTTGGGACATAGTCAGTGACTGAGCAGTGGGTGAGGCATCCTCAGCACCTGGCTGATCCTCAGCAACAATCTCATCATCAGTATGCTCTAGGCCTGGAACATAATCTGGCGAAGGTGGTGCCTGCTCTGGCTCCTCAGGGCCAGGCACGTAATTTGGAGAAATAAATATTACAAAAGTACTGATTTATTCAGATAAAAAAATACCCACGACATGACGCCTAACACATAAGCCCATATAAAAAAACAAACTATTAAACATGAGACCGGAAAAATAAACTCGCACAAAATAAAAAAAATAAAAAAATTTAACGCCTCGCATCAACGCGCGAGCAATCATGCTTAACACATATTTACCTAAATCTCATAAAATTATATTAAAAAAAATAACTCAACTATTCTTCAATGCATCACTAATTGAACAATACCCTATTTGTGGTGACTACGACGTCGTATAGACGTTTGGTATGTCATTGGCCAAAAAACGGCCCAACAAGGCTCAAACAAAAAAAAAAACAATTACAAGCCCAACAAAGTCAAAAAACAAAAAATAATTACAAAACACACACTCAAACTATAAAAAAAATTACGAAAACAACGTTACACTTTTAGCTACTTTCGACTTTTTATATAACTTTTATTTATCTCATTCAGATCAAAAAATACCCGCGGAAAATTCTTCGAATTGCGAACAAAACGAGCCCAATATTGCAATGCTTCTGAGATACGCACGATTTTATAAAAAATGTTAGAAATTTAATATAAATAGGAAAAAAAGAAAACTTACAAATCGTACCCTTAGCTTTTAAATATTTACGACTTTTTTTATATAATAAACTTTATTTATCACATATATAACGCATATCCACCGATTCATTCATATCAAAAAATACACGCGAAAAGATCTTCGAATTGCGAACAAAACGAGCCTAATATTGCAATGTTTCTGACATACGTAAATCTGGCCCAAAGTAAAAAAAACACCGGCCCAAAATGGAAAAAAATTACAAAACAGACCCTCAACTTTTAACTATTTACGACCTTTTATATAATAAACTTTATTTATTTATCGAATATATAACGCATATCTACCGATTCTTTTAGATCAAAAAATACCGGCGGAAAGCTTTTCGAGTTGCGAACAAAACAAGCCCAATATTGCAATGCTTCTGAAATATGCACGATTTTATTAAAAAATGTCAAAAGTGTTTGGATCCTTAGTCGGGCTCCTTTTAGCCGATGTGGTCGGCCCAAATGGGAAATATATAGTATATATGGACAAAAAGTACCTGGGTCATTATTCTTTGTTACAATAACGATTGTATACCAAAAAATTGTTAAAACATATCAGAATACCGAAAACACACTATTATCGAAGCTAAATATCTTTCGACATTAGGTTAGCCCCCGCCGCAACGCGCGGGCCGTATGCCAACTCGTTCTTTCTATAGATTGTTTTACTAAGGGTTCCCCTTTGTTTTAGTGAGCTTTAAATAGATATACTTAACCTATTTTCTTCTTAACGGACTTGAATTAGTGTTAGGATTAAGAAAAAGACTCGGTCACCCCATGTATTTTCATGTTTAGCATAGCTCGTAGTTTTATTAAGTTATCGTTTGATTTAGGTTGGAGCCCGGGTCTTTACCCCTGTAAGCCCACACCCATATAGCCCCGTGTTTATAGGGCATTTTTGTAAGAACTATTTAAATAAAACCCTCTCCGACCATGAGAGGGTGTTTTGAAGAAATCAATTTACACCACTCTCATTAGTGTGTTTTTACATATTCGCTCCATCCATCCTCTCTCTAACTCTCTCTATTTAATATTGTGAGTGAAATATTGGGATCCTTACAATTGGCATCAAGCACGTGTGGATTCGTGGTTGATTCGTGTGGTTCAACAAGATCAAATTCGTGGGTCAAAAAGAAGTCAAAAGAAAAAAATCAAACCCGAATTTTTGTGCTTAGATGTGTGAATGTTTATGTTATTAAGCAAGATCTAGGCATAAGGTAGCTAATTGTGCAAGAGAAATCAAGCTAAAAGGTCAAAAAGGGTGATTATTAGGCGATTTTTGGTGGAAAAGTCGTATTGTTCGTCGTTGCGTTTTGACTTTCTGGCAAAGTTCATGTTGCGTTTTGACTTTCTTCATGTTGCGTTTTGACTTTCTTCATGTTGCGTTTTGACTTTCTGGCAAAGTTCATGTTGCGTTTTGACTTTCTTCATGTTGCGTTTTGACTTTCTTCATGTTGCGTTTTGACTTTCTGGCAAAGTTCATGTTGCGTTTTGACTTTCTTCATGTTGCGTTTTGACTTTCTTCATGTTGCGTTTTGATTTTTTTTTATATTGCGTTTTGATTTTTTTAAAATTTTGCGTTTTGATTTTTTTTATTGCGTTTTGAGTTTTAAAGTTGCGTTTTGATTTTTTAAAATATTGCGTTTTGATTTTTTTTTAATATTGCGTTTTGATTTTTTTAATATTGCGTTTTGATTTTTTAAAAATATTGCGTTTTGATTTTTTTAATATTGCGTTTTGATATATAAACAGCCTTTAAGAATCTTTGATGAAAAAATGAGTGGCTAGGATTGGTTCATTGGGTCTATGACAAATGTTGGGTCTACATTGATCTTAACTCATGTATTATAAGTGATACATATAATATTGTCCATAAGTTCATTCTTTGCCCAAATGTCCAAGGTGAACCATAACTTCATTATGTAAACCCTAATTTACTAGTTTATCCATAATCATTTTTATACATAAACCAAGTGTGTACAAGTCTTACAACCATTTTATAAACTCAATATACCATCCATATAACATGACTATAAGTCCATAATCAACATTAACATGTCATTTGAATTTCTTTTACTTGAAACATATTAAATAACTTTATAAACCCTAATTAATACATAATCATTTTTATGCTTAACCAAGAGTGTAAATCACTTATGTGTCTATTTTAACATGATGTCATTAACATCATGAGATATGTGAAAGTGTTAAAAATCATAATCACAAGTTAGTTGTTCATTTAACATGTTTAAAAAAAACCTAAATGGTGATTTCACTACATAGCACATCATATACATAAAAACTCATAAAATGAAAGTATAAAGGTTTATAGAAGACCTTATGATGAATGATGATGATGAAAAATAGGTGCTAAACCCTTGTTTAGCCTTTAAACCCAAGCTTGCACAATATGAAACCCTAACTTTTCCAAATAAACCCTAACCTTCCTTTTCTTGATTAATACTTAAAAATGGTTAACCAATACTTGGAAACATCTTACTAGTATATATGGTAAGTCCTTGGTCAAAAGATTGCAATAGTTAGTCATGGAAACATGTTCATGGTCTTAAGGAAGAAAAAAATGGTCATGGAAACAAAGTATGGCTATGTTTAATGCAAGTGAAGTACAAAACCAACTTGCAAGATTTTTCTTATATATCTTTGTATAAATTGCAACAATTTCGGCATATGTATGATATATATGATATATTTTTATAACTTTTATGTATTGGGTATAAAAGTGGGTATTTGTTGAAGCGTAGAAAAGTTTTGGTGGTTCCGGGTATGCCTAAACGTATTTTATTGCGAAACGTAATCACTTTACGCAACCAATAAAAATAAAATGAACAAAGTTAATAATTATCCTCAAAATAATTACTTAACCCTTGCTTGATGTAAACATTTAATTGTTTGATGCTCGTTTACATTGAACGCTAATTTTTAGCCTACGCGATTTAGCTTAAAGTTTACGATTTAAAACAAACGCGTACAATACAAAAGATACATAGTAGATTTATCGACGTCGTCAATGACTTGAAAACACAGGGTGTTATACAAAAGATATTAAGCATTCAAGTAATATAAATCCAAACCTTCAACAACTTCCATTAATTAGCATAAAAAGTTATTTACGATAAGCTGAGAATAAGCCGGTAAATAAGCTAAAAAAAAGCTAGAACATTACATGATAAAATGAAATAAGCTTAAACTAAATTTTCTTATCACTACTCCTACACTACATCTACCTTTGTCCTACTACTAAAAAAAGAATAAGATCCCCCAAAATGATGTATCCCGTATCCCTTTTTATCTCCTGCATTCCCATCAAGCAATATTGATAGGAAACTGTTTGATTTTGGGCTTGGTACTACTTGGACTAGCTTCTCAGACTGAGATGAATTTTGGCTTTGCATATTAAGTAATTTGGGCCGCTGCAAGGTGTAAGGCCTAGATGCATTTGTATACCTGGGCCACAGAAAAGTAGAAAATGTATTGGACCGAATCATAAGTCTTGGGTTGGGTCTTCTTATCCTTATCTTTTGTTGCGTCCAATATATAGCAGTTTATTTTTAACTCTTGATTTTGGACTTGAGTTTTAGATAAGTATGGGTCGGTCCGACTGATATGTGAGAAATCACATATCCTTTTTATACCAAAAATGGCCCTAAAATGAACAAATTGTACAAATTATGCTTGTATA
>BQNB010065824.1:16500-34794 GCA_026074375.1 Tanacetum coccineum | reverse complement strand
TAATAATATCTTTTCTCTTTTCTCTCTCAATTCTCTCTCTAGTTTCTCTCTCTAGAACAACTCTCTCTTTCTCATTTCTAGTTCCGATTTTGTGATCGATTGTATGAAGTGAAGTGTTAACGGGATCCTACACTTTAGGTACCTAAAAATTCTTTTGACAGCACTTAAATGAGAGGTCTTTGGAGTGACTTGAAACCTAGAACAAGCACAGACTGCAAACATAATGTCAGGCCTAGAAGCAGTCACATACATTAAGGATCCAATCTTTGACTAAAGGCTTCTGAGTCTCAATTGGTGTACTGGCAGTCTTAACACTTGCAAAGTCAAACTTCTTCAGGATTTTAGCAACATACTTATCCTGGCTAATAAATATACCATTTGGTTTCTGTTTGACTTGTAGGCCAAGAAAGAAAGTGAGCTCTCCCATTGAACACACCAAGACTTCTTTGTAGACCCAAAGATGATATCATCCACATAGACTTGAACTAAAATGATATCATGTTTGTCCTTCTTTAGGAAGAGAGTTTTGTCAATTGTCCCTCTTCTGTATCCATTCTTCAACAAGAAAGTGGATAAAGTAGCATACCAAGCTCTAGGAGCTTGATGTAACCCATATAGAGCTTTAACCACTTTGTAGACTTTTTCAGGAGACTTAGGATTTTGGAAACCTGGTGGTTGAGACACATATACCTCTTCATCAATCTTGCCATAGAGAAAGGCACTTTTCACATCAGTCTTGATCAGATTCATCTTCTTTTTCAGAATCCCCAGCATCAATTTTGTCTTTTGTGCCTGTATTTTGGTTAGATTCTTATTGACCTGCATGAAGGTTTCCTTCCTCTTGCCTGTGTCCCAGAGCAACCAATCTAGCTTTGTTCCTGACAACCACTCCTCTTTCATCCTTCTTATTTCGGTACACCCACTTTGTACCGATAGTCTTTTCCAATAAGGCAAATCTACTAGATCCAAACTTTTTTGAATCTCAACTGCAACATTCTTCTTGCATAGCATCAACTCAGCTTTCCATTCTTCCAAGAGCTTCTAAAATCTTCTTGGGTTCATGTTGAGATAGAAAACAAGGAAATAAACAATGATGAAAGTCCTTATGATTGTTTCTCCTTTGTTTTTGAACATAACTAACAAAAGCATGAGCTTCAGAACTTTTATTTACTTTGCTTCTGTTGGACGCTGAGTTGGATCTCATAAGAATAATGCTGAAGGATAAGAGGGATTAATTCTTGAGGTGGAATAGGACCTTTAACATTCACAAACAGTTTCCAAAATTTGTGAAAGTCAGCCTCTACACCCTCATCATCATAAGATAATGTGTAAAGATATCATCAGTAGTATCTTGATGAATATCCTCAAGTGGAGGTATTTCAGAGTCATATTCTTGGGAATTGGTTGTGTCAGAAAGAGATAGTCCCTCATTAGGACTCGCAGTACTAACTGGTATGCTAACAATATTAACAAGGTTAGCACCACTAGCTTTAGCTGTTGTGCTAACAATACTAGAAATGTTAGTACTACTAGACTTAGTAGCTCCTGCCTGAGTAACCAAGTTCTTAGTTTCTTGTTTAAGATTCTTCCTGAGAGCTTCAGCCTCCTCATTAGCTTATTTTCTTGCCTTTGAAGTCTTGCAAGATCATCTAGAAAGACTTGTTCTTCCTCTCTTGGACCTCCTCTCTTATTATCTGATCTTGAAGCAGATGTGTTTGTGGAAGAATAGGAATGCCATATTGGTAGTTCAAAGCAGTCTTGAGCAGAGTCATCTTCTTTTTCAGAATCCCCTGCATTAATTTTGTCTTTTGTACCTGCATTTTGGTTAGATTCTTGTTGACCTGCATGAAGGTCAGCTTGATTCTCTGATCTAACAAGAATGATAGTTCATAGAATAGTCAAATAATCAAGGTCCAAAAAGCCAAGTTGGTCCTTTCCCTGCAACATTGGTTTGTTCACTAAGAAGTTTCTGTGCAGGGTTTTCTTCAACTTTTGGTTTTCTAAATAGTATACGCCTCTCTAAAAGCCTTGCTTTGTAGAGAATAACCAACCAAAAATCCCTCATTAGATTTTCCAACAAACTTGCCCAAATGGTCTATGGTGTTCAAGATGGTCACATGGCACCCAAAAGGTCTTATATAATTATAATTGGTGTCTTACTTTTACCAGTTAAAAGTTCATAAGGTGTCTTATTATGAGGCTTGGTCACTAATACCCTGTTTAGAACATAACAAGCAGTACTAACTGCTTCAGCCCAAAAAGTGTTAGGTAAAAATGAATCTGCAAGCATGGTACCTTGCTTGCCTCAAAACAGGGTTCCCTGTTCATTTCTCTCACAGCAACTCCATTGTTGTAGAGTTCTGGCCATTGCGTATTCCTCTTGATCCCTTTTAACGCCCCAGAATTCAATAACATCCCTGTTTTTAAATTCTGTTCCATTATCACATCTAATAGTTTTTAACCTTTTTGATTCAAATTTGGTTCTCTATTTTGTCTTATAAAGTCCTAAGGATTGCACTATATTCATCCTTGTTCTTGAAGAAAAATTCAACTAAATCTGCTAAAATCATCATGATAACCAAACAATAGGTCATCTGGTTTGTACTCCTGACAGATGTAGGTCCAAACAAGTCCATAGAAGAAGTTGTAGGGTTGGCTAATAGAGCTATGGACTAACTTGGCTTACAAGAAGCTTTGTGTTGTCTTTCCTTCTGACAAGCAACACAATGTGGGTCATTTAGAAAAAGCTTTGTAGGTAAAAACCTCTGACAAGGTTTCCCTTCACAAGTCTGTTTAATTTGAAAATTAACATGACCAACCAATCCTATGCCATTTGTTAGATTCATCAGATGTAGCCTTTGCAATTAAAACAAGCCAAACCTCCTAAAGAACAATGTTTCTCTAAATTGAAACTTTACATATTTATTTTGTCTGGGGACTTTAAGTATAATTGATTTTCATCAGGTAACTTAAAACAGGAGACAAAACAAGACATTCAGAGTCAGTAAACAGAACTTGATCTTTTGCACACATTTGGTGACACAGAAAAAGATTGAAATGCAGAAGTTCTTTCCAAAGCTTACAATCCTCAAATCTAACTTACCTATTTTTTATTTTCCTTTACCAGTAATATAGCCTTTAACTACCTTCCAAAGCAACATGGCACCATTAAAGTCTTGAAAGTCAGCAAGGTAAGCTCTTGTTCCCTGTTATTTGCTGAACATCCACTATCAATAATTCCTTTATTCTTTAGAGTTCTAGTGGATTATCCAGCACAATGTAAGAAAAAGAGATTAGACTCTCTTAGGGACCCAAGCCTGTTTTGGCTTGAGTCTGCTAGTGGAAATCTTTGAAATTTGACCGAATTTCTAGAGACGAAGATCCACCCTTGTATTAGGAGAGAATATTATTGTAGAAGGTCCTGGTGTTCTCCATTACAATTTGCTGAGGACTTAATAACCCAGCAGTGTCCCATTTCCACCCAACAGTACTAAAACATCTTTACCTGTAGCATATAAACTTTTTGGTTTGAAAAATTGTTCTTAGTACTGTTGTTCCTTTTGAAAGCCATGATGATGGTGAATGAGTTTTGTGAAAAACATTTACTGGTCCTAACACCAATCACATGGGCTTTAACAGAATTTAACTTTCAGCAGCAGTACTAGTTAGTATTGTCTGTCTGTTAACATTGTCTAGCATACTAAAAAATTTTAGTACTTTGTATCATTAGCAGTATTTACACTGGATTATTCCCAGTATCTTGTTTGTACGTGCTAAAGTTACAAATGATTTGTTTATTTATTCTTGAACATTGTTCCATGTTGGTTTCCCTCTTCCCCTGTAACCATTACCCTAACATATTATGTTTGTTAGTTCAACTTGTTTAGGCCAATTTTTACATGATAATCACAATCTCTTATTAATTGAACTAAAACTACCCACAGACAAAACATGCTCTTTCAGTAAATGGTGTTTGGGGTGTTGTGGTTTATTGCCTATGCCCCCAACTCTTTGTTGTTAACGCTTGAAGTTTTTTTGACTATGTTAGACTGATTCATAACATTTCCCTAGTGTGTTTATCTTGCTTGTTTAGCGAAAACCAAGAGTGTCGTCAAGATCCTTTAGCCCTGTACAGACACACACTCATCCTCATCAAACTGATTCATACTCCGCAATGATAGGAGCATTAGACCAAACCTAAGTTGAACTTCATATTTGATCATTGACAACCTGGATCAGACACTAATTCAGAAGGGTTTTGTACTGAAATGTTAGAGTTACAGTTTCAAGTTCAGTTGTTTGGGATTCAGATTCACTTGTGTGGTCCTTTTCTGTACCATATTATATTTGAGTCTCTAGTTTCAATATCAGGTCGTCAGAGGGCATATAATTCCCTGTCATGGGTGGGGTACTGCTCTATGCATTTCACATTTTTTAACATAGCTTTTATGCAAAGGTAGATTTTCAAAATTACTTTGTATTGCACTTAAAGACACTTTGCCAAAACTTCATTTTTCATACTTAAAATCCACTATTCTGGTAATCACCATACCACAGCCCAATTTAATCAGAGGCACTCATAGGATAAATTTATGATTTTACCAAATTTTTTGAAGAATGATTCCATTGTCACTAATACTTCTAATCATCTTTTTCTTTTTGAGCTAGCCAATAATGTTCTTATGGTATGTAGAACATCTGTTTTAGATCATCTAAATCCTATTGTTCATAAATTTGATTTTTTGTTCATAACCAAAGTTGACCTTGTTGATGGCAACTAACTGTGCTTCAACTACTTAAGACCTTGAGTGAAGCCGTATATTTCTACGCTAGCATCACTAAGTTGCTCTCTCTGAGCATCATATAGTCTTTTAAGGTTAGCATAAGACTCTTTACACTCATTTGAACAGGAAGGTACCTGTGTGTCTGATCCTGAGCTGTTGCTAGCCATGAAAGCATAAATTTTCATCATCTTTTGAATTAGTTGTCCAGATCAACACAATCTCTATCAACCTTCACCAATGCTTTAGACTCTTCTTTCTTCTAGTTTCTGCTCCATCTTTATTTCAAGATTCCATCCATCCCACCTCCTGTATCATCCTTGTTCTACACTCTCTTGCAAAATGCCCAGTTTTGTGGCAGTTGTAGCATTCCACTTTGGTTTTATCAAAACCAACATGTTCTTTTGCATCAAACTGTAGCTTTCTACCAGTCTTCTTGTAGAACTTCTTTATTCTCATGGAGATCATTGCCACTTGCCATTTTAAGTCCATTTCTTCAAGGTCATATTCATCAACCTGGTCTAAGTCCTCCATGATCCGTTTGAGGACAACTTATGACTTGCAAGCAAGGAAATATGATGTTTGTTCATGCTTTGAATTATGACGCAGAAGTATTGGAAACACCATAAGCTTTACTGAACACATTAGTACTGCTGTTGTTTCAGAAACAAATGCACATTTTGCACAGTTGGAAGATGATGCTGTAGAGTCCTTTTACATCATTTTTCAATGACTCTAGATTGTGTACAAGTCATCAAAACTAAGACTGTCCATATCCCTGGTTGTTCCTCATAATTAAGGAAACTTGTAAGCAAGCAGAAGGTATAAGAAGAATCTTAGAAATTTCTGATTTGCATCTTCAGTAGATACACCCATGCTCCATGAATCTCTAACTTCTGAGAAGACTATGAATCTCTCAAGACCTTTGTGAATCCCATCTGGTTTGATACAGTGAATCCTTCAAACTGTTGCGTCAAGATGTACTTCGCATCGTTTTGGATTCATATTTCCACCAAATCTGGATTGCTGGCATCCACATTTCTTTTGCAATCAGTCACTTTAATGGAATATAGCTAGATGATCAACTGGTATGGCCTTTAGCAGTTGGGTCCCCTAGATTATCTTTCTCTTGATTTCTCTGCCACTATTTCTTCTGCTGTTTTAAGGAGCAAAATTTTAATGCTGTCCTATGTATCAGTTGTGACGACACAGGACCATTCCTATTTTGGATAACCAACCCAAATTGGATAGCCTGTAATGAGCCAATAGTGATCCATCTTCATAGCCCATATATCATATTCTCCCTTTTTGAAGAAAGCAGCTTGATGGTTGAGACTGTATGAGGAGTTTGTTGTGTTGGTGTTTGTTGTGTTGATGGTGGAGGTGGTGGTGGTGGATTCTCATCTTGTGTTCCAGACATGTTTAGTTTTGTTGGTTGGAGATGAATAACTGGTTTTATCTGTTCTTCTTATTTTAGATTCTCAAAGCTCCTGATACCCACTTTGAGGTCATGGTTTTAAAACTAATGATCTTTGCAGCCTATAAAGGATGATAGCCAAGATGTATAAATACAAATGACTATGTAGAAACAATGACTTTGAATACTATGTGTTAATGCGGAATCTTAACACAGGTACTAAGAAGAACAATGAACAACTGAATAACAACTTTATTAAAGTGTTCTTGAGGATTACAGATTGCTAACTATGATATTGTATATGATTTGCTAAGCTTGTGTATTCGTCTGTGATCTTCTTTGTTTATCTATATCTAACTATGCCAAAGTTGATCCTTTTATATACTAAGGATAACCCTAAATGGCTTACATATCTTTTTCTAAAATATCTCATAAATATTCTTTTAAATATCATCTCAACGGTACTAAACTAACTTTCTACTAACTGTACTAACTAACTACAGTACTTAAACTTTGTACTGTCGGTACTAAATATAACTGTCAGTACTAACTATTTGTACTGTCAGTACTAAGTTAAGAAAACATAAATCCTAACAACTCGCCTCTTGAGCAACTCGCCACCTAAGCAACCCGCCGTGTGTCAGAGGGTTGGTAACCTACTTAATAAAATAATATTTTTTAGCAAACCGCCGTAAAGAAATTCTGGCAACTCTCCACGAAGAACAACGACTTTTATCATACAAAATCACCTATAAATCACCCTTTTGAACGATTTTGCTTAATTTCTTTTGCACAACACAGTACCACAAGGTAATATGCAACTAGAAACAACCAATACTTTATATTACAAACAACAAAATTCTGAAACAAAAAAACGAGCTAATTGCCTTAACAGGTACACTTATTCGATCTAAATCAAGCAAGAAATCGCACCATACCACACGATCTATATCAACCTATTAGCTCTGATACCAATTGTGGTATATCCTATATCATAACAAGGGGTTGATTCTTGGATTTGGCTAGTTTCTAGAGAGAGAAACACTTGAGAGAGTTTTGTAGTGAGAGAAAATGTGTTTCTATGAAAAGGAAATAATGACTAGCTTGCCTCTTCTAAAGTTGGAAGAGGCTTATATAGTACTTACCAATATAATACTGGGTATTTCGAACCCTGACTTAAAACCAAAAATGTACTATTAACTATAAAACTACGAGCTATAATAAACAGTAAAATAACACTGGGATGACTGAGTCTTTTTCTAACATCTAACACAAACGGAAATGTCTAAAGACCTCTTTCTTAGGAAATTTGGTTCAGTGACAGACCCAGGTGCCAAGAAAGCATAGGGGGTGTCATTAGCTCTGACCTCGATAAAATGAGAAGGCATCCTAAAACATTCCTATGATTCACACCTCATCCTAGGAGGTAACACACCTAAAAGTGATTAGGAACAGAATTAAACAAGATGATTGACGGATTTTTTGTACCACCAACCACCCTATGATCACCTCTCTAGGAGGATTTCACACACCTGGACGTGATGAGGATATACCTAACATAAATGAATTAATGGCTATTTGTACAAACTTGTCAAACAGGGTTCTTGCCTTGGAACAATCAAAGACTGCTTAAGATTTAATGATCAGAAAGCTAAAAAGAAGGTCAGAAAATTAGAAAAGAAGCTAAGGGCAAGAACTCCAGGGATGAAACTCTTCAAGATTGTACTAATCCAAAGAAAGAGTTTGGATGATGATATTTATCAATAGGGGAGGAAAAGTGACAAGACAAAGCTAATAGTTTTGATAATATAACTTGCTAAGCTAGAGAATGATGAAGTTGATGCTGAAACACATGGAGGAAAACTGGCTGAACAACGACTACTACTTGGGGATACAGTAATTAACTGCTAGTATTGATGTTTAATGTTGTTGACCTTCAAATTGTAGAACCGTTTGATTCCTTCTACAAGTACTGCTGGGGATATTTTTGAAGATGAGATGATGACTATTGCTGATACACTTGTGGCTATTAGGAGCACAAGACCAAGAACAACCTTAGTGATTATTCATGATGTTGAAGAAGAACCAAGAAGGTCAACTCCAGCACCAACAACACAACCTTCATCAAAAGATAAAGGTAAAGCACTTATGGTGGAGCCTAAAAAGCCTTTAAAGAACCCAAGAAAGGCTCAGATTCAGATGGATGAAGAGCTGGCTATAAGATTACATGAAGAAGAAAAGGATGGAACTAAGAAGAATGCAAAGAGAAAGAGCTATACAAGAAAAAGCCATCTAATCCGCTTTGGTTGCAGAATTTGATAATATTTAAGCAAGAATGGAGGCAGATGCTCTGTTAGCTGCAAGACTTTAAGAAAAAAGAAAGAGAGCAGTTTTCTATTGATGAGCAAGCTAGATTTTTAGTGGAGACAATTGCAGAAAGAAAAAGGTTCTTTGCTACACAAAGGGCTGAACAAATTAGAAACAAACCCACCTCACCAAAATTCAATTAAGAAACAAGATGATCACTTACCTGAAAAACATAGGTAGATTCACTTACAATCAACTGAAGAATAAGAGTTTTAAAGAAATTCAGAAGCTATATGAAAAGGAGCAGAAGTGGATTAAGGATTTTATTCCTATGGATTCTGAAGAAGGTGAAAAGAAAGCAGCAAGCAGTAAGAAGAGACCAAGAGCAAAACCTGATGAAGAGAGTGTTAAAAGACAAAAGATTAGAGAAACTTCAGGTTCAGGTGAAGAACAATCAGCAAAAAGAACAAGGGAAATTATCCAGAAGAAGAACTAACAAAAGATTATTAGTGGTAGTTCCCAAGTTGAAAAGTATATGTTAACTCCTTAAAGGTTAAATATCCAATCAATAAACTGGAGGTTTTACTCTGAAGACACAAGAAGGTATTGGAGAATTATCAGAGTTGAAAACCATACAGAAGCTTATCAGATTTTTGTTAATATGTTGAAGAAATTTGATAAAGATGACCTGGTTAAGCTATGGGATTTGTTAACGAAAGGTTCAGATAAACAGAGCCTACAGATGATAAAAGAAGGAATATAGGTTTGAACGAAAATAGATTTGTTTGAACCAGATAATGATGATACTTCTATGGAACTTCAACGATAATGCATGAATCCTTTGGTATGGAGGCTTTTATGTACATGTGGTTTTTACCCTAGTATCTTCAAGTAAAGAGAACATGATATCTTCATGTTGGTTGAGAAAGAGTATCCTTTAACCAAAGGAACACTTGGATTAATGATGGTGGCTAGACTAGTAGTAGAAGCAGATAGTAAGATGTCTAGAGAACTTTTAAGAAAGATCTTCTATCAAAAAAACAAACCAAGGTAGTAAGGTGATTAGATACATCCTCCTAGTGCTCAAGGTGCTGATAGTGAAGAAACTTGATGATTAACAAGATGAATATCAAGTTTAAGGGAGGATTGTTGGGAATTAGAGGCTTCTACGACTTATTGCTGCTAGTTCAAGTTTCTACTGTTGGTTGAAGAAGCTACTGTTGGTGAAGATTAGAGAAAACAGTCTAAGTCATTAGTACTGTTAGTTTAATAGTTAGTTGATGCCAGTACAAAGTGTTAGTACTGTTAGTTTATTAGTACTGTTAGTTATAAAAGTTAGTAATGTTAGTTAAATAGTTAGTAATACTAAAGTGATATGCAAGAATATATAGGAATAGATATTCATTGATCACTGACACGTTTTGAAAAGCTCATTAGGGTTTTTCTTGGTGTAATAAAAAGAAACCCTAATGCATAGTTAGAATATAGACGTAGAAATCATTTTCTATAGTTAGTTCCATAGTTTTAAGGTTATTCTATAACTTAGATTCGGTTCAAATGATATTAATAAGTATTAGCAAGATCTTGTTTTACTGTTTCATTGTTCTTCTTAGTATACAAACTAGTTTCCACATATTTGTATATTCATAACTTAGTTTCTATGATAGTTTGTCTGATCTATCCAACAAAACTAAAGATTTTTAACCCCCCCCCATGCTAAGTAAGATCTGTTCAAAAGGGATCAACAACTAGAAACAATGTGAGTAAAATGCTACAAGTAAAAGACTATAAAACATGACCTTATTTTTGTCTTTCATTTTAGGTAACAATGCCTCGAATCACCGGATTAGATGATGCGTATTTTCTTTTAAAATATATTTTTATCAAGTTATTAAATTTATAAAACTCAGTCTACCAACTACGCACTTAACAGGCAAGTAACCCTATCGTGGGTAGTATAAGAATGGTAAATTCAAGGTCGCCCAAAGCTAAGGTGTAATTAGTTTTAATTTGAAGTGTCACGTTTTGAAAATGGTTTTTTTGAGTTTGATTTAAATTAAAATTAAAAGAACAATAAAAATAAATAACTAAAAGTAAAAGGGTAGGAGATATCAAGAGAGAAAACGTGCTAACCTAGTTACTTCATTACTATTGTTATGAAGGACAATTCTTGTGCCAATGTCCAAACTATGGTAATTACTGGTTTCAAGCCGATAGACTGGAATTATGCATTATACAATCTGCCGATACTCATTGCAAATTCTGAATTCAGTCCCGAATCAATTAGGAGGTAGGTTATCCAGGTTGCAGTGATTCATTCAACTATTACCCAAAACAATCTAATAACCTATTAAGGATTATAAATCCCTTTGAAATAGTTCATGTGCTTTTTAAGTATTGAGTGATAAGTGCGGTGACCCATCAGTTCCTACACCAGGTAAGGAGTTAGTGATCCTCCCTAGTACCTATTGTATCGCATAATGACAAGATAATCTATTAATGGGGCAAGCTAGGTTCAAACCACCCGTACTACCAAAACCCAGGGTTACATGATAGTTAAGGAATATCTAATGAAACCATAATTTAACAGGAAACAATCATAACAAAAGTAATTACATAACTAGGCCAGCACATTAAGTGCTTAGCCACTCATGGTAACGGTAACACAGTAAGAGATAGAAGAAATCATATATTAAAAACTCATAATTCTTACAGTATTTGTATTTTGAACGATTAAATACAAAAATTAGTTAAAGTGTGATCTCCCTTAGCCTCCAGGTGGAATTCTTCGAAGGCTGGAAGCCTTTGTTACCTCTCCAATTGGCTGTAGAGGAAGTGATGTCAGAATAGCTTGAATGAGGATTTTATATATAGATATCAAACCTGTTACGGTGTAACCAATAAAGGTGTTACGCCATAACCAACTTACACGACATTCCATAATTAAGCAACTGTTACGGCGTAACCAGATATGGTGTTACACCATAACCTTAATATAACTTCCATATGTACATGATCTTCATTCCATATTTGTGGATCTTCATGGTTATGGCATAACTGGATAAGGTGTTACGCCATAACGATAACTTTGACAAGATTTCCTTCCAAATATAGGGTTACGGCGTAACTAGATATGGTGTTACGCCATAAAGTCTTCCTTGATCTTCGTACTTGCTTAATTTATGTTACGGCGTAACCATTTTTGGTGTTACGTCGTAACATTCTTCAGAATTGACACTTTAAGTCATTTTCCCCTTGTTTCTTGTCACTTTTCTGCATTTTACCTAAAAACTACAAAATAGTAGAAAATATCTCGTTTTCGAGTGTTAGTGAAACATTTTCAAGTATTTTAGGGGATTTTGCCACCAAATAATGACACTACACTCACCTTTCTCCTTGATCTTGACTACAAGGGTCCACTGAACAGGCACACCAACATGTTTATAGATCATATGCACCAGCCATAAAGAACTCTGGCAACTATAATCAACAAGTGTCTCTCTAGAAAGATTGTAAGCAATGACAAACTTAGAAAGTCCAGAATTGACATATTGTGGAGGATGTTTAACAGAGAAAATGTCGATTATCCTGAATTGATTTGGGAAGACTTTTCTTACCATATTGATCACAGGAAAGAAAAGAGATCAAGATGTGAGAACATGCCATATCCCCGATTCACCAAAATCATCATCAAACACTTCCTGAAACAACACAAGTCTCTCACCAACCTCAATCATAAGCACTATCATACAATCAAAGATGATGGGATTGTGAACAGGTTAAATTTGTCAGAATAGGTGAAGACTATCCGGAATATGGACTTCCCATTCCTGATGTGATGTTGACTGATGCAATCAAACATTCAGAATCATATCAAATGTTCATCAAATATTCAACAAATCAGATCCCACCTAAGAAAAGCATAGGCAAAGGTTTAAAAGGTAAGAAGACTGCTGATGAGTCTCAGGAGACTGTCTATGTATCCTAAGAATTTAAACCTGAATCTGAACTTGCTAAGAAAAAGACTTCGAGTAAGAGAAGAGTCAAGAAGAAAGTCACTCTCTCGGCTGATGACAACATTATTTTTGATGATCCAGATGCTGCTTTGGAGTTAGCTAAGTCTATCAGCCAAACTAAAGCTAAAGAAGCAGAAGCAACAAGGAAAGTCCATGCTATACATGCAAGGATCCTAACTGAAGTTGCCCTTAAATCTACTAAGAAGAAGTCTAATGGCAGAAGTTCTAAGAGTGTAGTCATTCAAGACACTCCGAGTACTCCAAAGTTAAAAACCGCTACTTTAAAGACTAAGCTTCAAGGTGCTCCATCTCTTACTCTATAAGAACAAGAGGCTGCAAACATTATGCAAGCTCTTAAGGAAAGTAAAAAAAGACAAGAAGAAGACAACCATGTACTACAGGCTCAAATTAAGGAATTAGTAGTAAACCAGGGGTTCCCGATGAGTCCATAGTCGTCTCTGCTACTTCAAGTGAAGGAACTAGTGCTAAACCAGGGGTTCCCGATGAGGATAAAGATATTACTAAAGAGAATGTCATTCTTGAGTGGGGAGATGAACAAGATAGTGAATTTTTTGATGATGATAATGATGATGTTGAGAAAGATAATAAAGATGGTGATGCTGATGACGAAGGCGATGATCACGTCAGTGATACATAAGATGCTGATGATGAAGATGTCGAAACTAAATCTGATGAAGATGAGATTTATAATTACAAGATATGTATGTTCAATGAAGAGGATGTAAAAATGAAATATGTTGAAGTTGAAGAGTCTGATAAAGGTGAAGAAAAGGTTACTGATGCAGCAAAGGAAGAAGCTGAAAAGACTTCAGAAGCAAAGGATGATACCAAGAAATCTAAACTCCCTCCATCAAGCTTAAGTTTATCTGTTTCTTTAGGTTTTGGTGATCAATTCCTTAAACTTTCTTCTGATTCTTCCTTAGTTAGTACTCTTAAGGATTTTACAGACGCAGATGTTAGTTCTTTGCTAGATATTCCCATCCAACACGAAACTCCCCAGACCCAGTCTCCATTAGTACTGAAGATTCTCGTATTAGTGATTCCAGAGACAACCAATCTCCCACCTATACCGGAAATTGTCACTGAAACTCAGTTTCAACTACTGTCCCCTAACCTTAAGTGACACCTATCATCTCAACCATGCAACAAACAACAACACCAATCCCAACACCCAAACACCAACCAATCACAACCGAACCAATTACAATTGATGCTCCAACTGTTACCAGTGCTGTTCCCGAATCCAATGCACTCACTGTTATTGAATTAAGAGTTGAAAAATTGGAAAAAGATATGTCTGAGCTAAAAACTGTTGATCACTCTTCTAAAGTTCTTGCTGTTCTCTAGTCCCAAGTCCTAATAGTTATCTTGATACCAAAGTTAGAGATGTATTTCAAAAGGAACTGCAAAAACACACGACGTATCTCATTCATAAATATTCTTTGCATCATCTTCCTGAGTTAACCAAGAAATAGAAACCAACAGCTAAACAAGAATTTGAGAAAAGTCCTTCAGATATTCTCAAGATTAAGAAGGAATAAGCTGAGAAGCAAAAAAAGCCACAATTTACCATCAAGTCTACTGACAAGGCGGCTCTTGAAGAGTATGATCTAAAAAGCGCTCTCTACCAATCCATGCATGCAAACAAGTCTTTCAACAGAAATCCAGCCTATCATCGATTGTACCATGCACTCATGGAAGCATTGATGGAAGATGAAAACGTAATGGATAAGGGAGTCGCTGACACAGTTAAAGACTATAAGAGAAAGCATGATGATGATGAAGACGATGATGATGTAAACCCTCCAGCTGGACCAAACCAGGGTAAGAGGACCAAGAAGAAAAGAACTAAAGAGTCTGAGTCTTCTAAAAAGCCATCCTCCACCAAGGATAACCCAAAAAGTAAAGCTCTAACTAAAGGATCTAAAACTGGTAAGTCTGCTTTGGCAAAGGAACTAGTTGAAGAACCTATTGCTGAGGTGATTATGGATGATGTAGGTGATGATGTGGTTCCTGATGATAATCAACCATAAGACACCTTATAACCAAAAACAATAAAGACTCTGAATCCATATTGGTTCAAGCACCCTCCAAGGCCTCCTACTCCTGATCCTGAATAGAACAAGCATCAGGTTGTACTTGATCAACCCGCACAACCTTTGTTTAATCAAATGGTATCTGCTTTAAAGGATCCTCTCACATTCAATGACCTCATGGCCACTCTTATTGACTTCTCCAAGTATGTATTGAATGGACTCAAGATAGATAATCTCACTCAAGATATCTTGTAAGGACCTGCCTTAAATGTGTTAAAAGGCACTTGCTCTAGTAGTAACGAGCTTGAGTACAACTTTCAAGAGTGCTTCAATGCTTTAATAAACAAGCTTGATTGGAACAATCCAAAAGGAGATCATTACCCGTTTGATCTATCCAAGCCTCTTCCTTTACAAGGACCCCTATGTCATCGAACCTTTGCTGTTGATTACTTCTTCAACAATGTTCTAGAATATTTGAAGACTTCTAATCCAGAGGTAACATACACCACATCTATTACGAAGATAAAGGTTGCTCGGTATGAGATCAAAGGAATTAAAGACATGGTCCCTACACTTTAGAGTACCATCAAGCATGCGTATGACAAAGATGCTGAAAAGGGAATCAAGCACTAGGGTGAAAGACAAAAACTGTGGTAACGATCTCAAGTAAACAAATTTTCCAAGCAAAATGTTTACTCTACTAAGGTGATTCTTGGTGTGAAGAGTGTTAGTGTGAAGAAATTGCACGGATATGGTCACTTAAAAGAGATTGTGGTGAAAATATCTGACCAACAACTTTATAAGTTTAAAGAAGGTAACTTCGTTGATTTGCACCTGAACGACATTGAAGATATGCTTCTTCTTACTGTTCAACACAAGCTATTCCACCTTGAAGGCAATGTTATTGTTGAATTATTGTGTCTCTTCGTATGTTCACAAGAAGCCTAATCCTCAAGAGATGTGTCAAAGATTTACAGGTTGATGTAGAGAGTTACCAGAAGAAACTTAACATCACCAAACCTCAGAAGACCTTTCCTGAGATTGAATTCAAAGAACCCTACACTCCATTAAACGATCCACCAGGAATTATCTATGAAGACCTGGACAAACATAAAAGAGTTATGCGAGCTGAAGAGATGTACAAGTTCTCGGATGGCACACTCAAGTCTGTTCGCGATGAGATTCATCACAGAGTACTCGACTTTTTTCTGGATTACAACAAGGAGATGCAAAAGAGGAAGTGGATGGTTTTTGACTGAAAGAGATCGGGTCTTATGATTGAGTTGATCGATAAGCAGCTGCGAGAAAGGGAAATCATCAGAAATCTAGAGCGATTAGTTAGTGCAAGGGAACTCGAGATGGACTACAAACTTATGACGAGTACCATTTAATCGTTAGATCCAATCTCAAAATCTTATCTTGTGAATATTGTGCATGTGTAATATAGACTTATAATATTAGGCAATATATATACTGTTTGAGTATGAATTTTCTAGAATTTTTCAATAATTTAAAAAAAATTCAAATTAACGTACTGAACACTATATATATATATATATATATATATAACCCTCGTAAATTTAGGAGGAGCACATAATAATGTTCCTAATACGGCTTGTTAATAATTGGACATTTTTTCCCTGAATCAATTGATATCCAAAATATCAAGAGATTTGATATTTTTGATAAGGGGAGAAAACGTGATTAAATTATATGGCTAAAGATGTGATTTTAAGTAATCAAGTACAAGTTTCTCCCTTCATGTGCTAAACATATTCGAATATCGATGCACATGTTGAGGGGGAGTAATTTCAAATGGTTTTAAGACTGAGAATAATACCAAAACACCGACCATGTTTGTAATTATTTAGAGTTATAAGGTGGTTTAGATTAGGTATTCATTCCTATGATCCAGCCAGAACCGAAAGGATCTACCCAGGGACACTCCACTAGTTAGTGTAGAAGTACAAAGGTATGATATAAAAAAGGAGAAAAAGTGAGAATAAGGGAATAGTGTCGACTGAAATGGAGGTAGTACTAGAACAAACCCAACAAGACACTAGTCATGAAGTCTCGGTAAGCACTAGAAGGGTTGAAGAATTAAAAAGAAAAGTTAAGATAAAGGGTGAAAAGAAAGAAGCCCTCCTTACACTTAGGTAGAAACAGGGTCAATACATAAACTGTCGGAAACACTAAGCTGTTGTCTGGTATTGAAGACAGTCGTCATGAACCCAGTGACACAATGCACAACCCTTCCCAGCTACTCAAGTTCTCTCAAAAGACTCTTGTTTCATTTCTCATGAAGATTAAACATATTTCTATTAACTTTCTCACTCCGAGTTAGTTGGTATTGAAAAGGTGGCAGTCTGCTCCAGCCTCCGATTACTAAAAACCAAAGTGCATTATCGAGTCTAAAGCCATAAAAGAGATCATCCATAAATTGCAGAGGAGTTGGTGATAGAATGTTTAGGTTTGGTACCAAGAACCTTAGCTTCTTGAATGGAGGTTCATACTAGGGGTGAGCTCGGTTCTAGAATCGCACCGAACTAACCCGAAACCAAGAGAACCAAGAACCAAAAATCATATATTATAGGAATCAAGAACCAAACCGAGAGCATGTTTTGGTTCTGCTTTGGTTCTCGGGTCCAGTTCAGGTATTTCGGTTCTTCCAGATTGGAACTGATAATTTCTAAAAAACATCCAAAAACTCAATATTCTTAATATGTTTCACACATATACATACCTTACCTGATACCGGGACACTATTCTTTCCCCGTGCTGGCCATGGGACTCTTTCCAATAACCAAAATGTATGAATCTTTGAATTATGCGTTAATGTAATTGTTATGAAGAAATATAAACATGAAGTTGCAACAAGGATGGAACCATAGTACCTTGTTAAACTATTAAAATCATGATGAATGTTTGAATTATCACGTAAAGAAACCAAACATCTCATAAAAATCTTATATATTTGAAAGTCGAGCGGTTCTTCAGTTCTGGAACCGAGAACTGCGGTTCCGAACCGAACCGAACCGAGAACAGAAATTTGAAATATTAAGGAACTGGAACCGAACCGCGATTCTAAAATTCAGTTTAGGTTGGGTCAATTCTAGTTCGGTTCTCGATTTTGGTTTGGTTCTCGATAGATATGCTCACCCCTAGTTCATACTCTATGAGTTTTTCCTTTGAACCTTTTTCCTATGAAGAATGAACCACCATAGCAGTTGATATTGGAGGAGCTTATTTAGATGATTGCTCCCTCTAAGCATCAGCCTTTGCTTCTTCTGCAGTTGCTAGATTTGGTGTATTGTTATTTGGCTGTTGCTTCGCCTAAGCTGGTGTAGGGACAATTATCTTTGAATCTATGTTTTCTTAAGTAGACAATTTCTCCCCTTTAGGAGCAGCTTTAGTCGAAGCTAATGCTGAGTCTAGCAGGACAACTAGATCCCTGATCAGATTAACCAGCTCATGAAGATTAACATCATTTTTGTCAAGCTGTATGACACAATATCTGAGGATTTCACGGACAACTGTAACTTCCTTTCTGACACTTCGCACAACATATTTGCCCACTTTGATTTTGATGGTCTTGGCCAGTGACTTTTAAAGTATATGTTGATCCCTTCTTGACAGATCTTACTTAGCTTGTTAAAGCTTAGTTATATTAGATAGATCCAAGACAACTATAGTAGAAACTAAGATTGAGAATATCA
>BQNB010065824.1:0-13702 GCA_026074375.1 Tanacetum coccineum | reverse complement strand
TCTCTAGAATACATCCTTCCTTCCACTCTCTCTTACTAAGTTCCTTCCCATCTCATATCAAAGATTACTTGTATTCTTCATAATGAGATTTACATTGTTTGATCTCTTCTTGGCTCTAGACTCGATTTGTGCACTTTGGTTTTAGTAATCGGAGGCTGGAGCTGACTGTCACCTTTTTAGTATCAACTATCTCAGAGTGAGGAAGTCAATAGATAGCGTGTGTATCTATGTGACAAATGAGAAAAGTCTCTTTTGAGAGTAACTCGAATGGCTGGGAAGGGTTGTGCATTGCATCACTGGGTCCATGATGTCTATCTTCAATACCAGCAATCATCTTGTGATTCATATAGATTATGTATTGAACCGATTTTTGCCTAAAGTGTATAGAGGGCTTGCTTCTTTAAACCCTTTATCCTTACATTTCTTTTTCATTCTTCAACCCCTTCAATGCTTACCAAGACGTCATCACTAACACCTTGTTGTGATTGTTCTAGTGTTAGCTTAATCTTAGTCGACATTTTTCCCGTATTCTCATTCATCTCCAATCATACCTAAGGACTTCTAATTCTATCTGGTTGGATCATAGGACTTATACCTAACCTTAATCACCTTATGACTTCATCGACGTCGTAAGTTAATTGGTGGTGGGTATATAGATCAAACCATAAAACCATTGATACATACATTTTGAAATACTCCCCCTACGCATGTGCTCTGAGATCCATATTTTTTTTACACATGAAGGAAAGAGTTGCACTTAGAGTCTTAAAGGTCACATTCTTCTATATCACATTTTAATCACATTTTCTTCTCTTATTTAAAATAATAAATCTTTTAGTATTTGAACTACTAATTGATTAAAATTTATGACATGAAAAAGTTCCATGGGGAGAAAAATGGTACCATGATATTGCATGAATTAGTTTAAATGTTTTGAATACAGAAAGAATTTAAGAAGAGTATCCAAAAACTTTAAAACATTTTCTGATTGCCTTAGTGAACAATGTATATTATTATTTGGACATTGGTTATTCTACATTTTAATTTCACTTGAATGTTTTTGGATACATAAAATTGACATATATGAGATGTACACAAAAAACATTAAAAGGCTTTTGGTTTTAAAAGCTCCCCCTCAAAAATTGATTCACTTAAATATAACATTTTAAGAAAAATTAATACCACCAATTGTACCACTTATAAACATTAGAATTGTACCAATTGTTAAATATATTGATGAAGAGAGTGTTGAACACACAATTTAAACAAATATCACTTATTATGGAAAGATACCACAAATTATATTGTAGACAGTTCAACATTGAAAGTTCTTTTTGAAAAATTATGTTCAACGATTTTTAAAACACCACATGATAAAAGACTTCTCTTTTATTTTTAGAGTAAGCGCACTGAAACGTACGCTCCTCTATTACATTTGGGTCCGAGTTATGCACTGAAATGTACATAAGTCATTAAGAAAAATTTAGAAATGACATGTTTTGAAACGTTTGAACTCTTGTTCGAACTTTATTTACACACCCGTGTTAATGTTAATTGACATTTCTAGGTACGTAAATGTTATCGATTCCAAGAGACATGTCGAGAAGATTCTTTTTGGTATTTTTGAAATTTGATTTTATATTTTGTTTTTCTAGATTTTATATTTTTCTATTTCTTTTTGTTGGTTTTATATTTTTGAATTTTCTATTTCAAAAATATTTATAAATCAAAATAAAGAGAAAAATAAAAATATTTACAAATTCGATGTTTGATGGATCAAGCAGATTCGTTTGCCAGAACCTCCAGTTCTTCTAGAGTCAAACATCTCATACCGAGTCGTCTAACGAGATACTTAAACCTATCTCCGACAGAGCTTTACTAAATAGGCCAACTAACTGGTATTCAGTTACGACAAAGAATAATTCAACAATACCCTTTTCAACCTGTTCCTGTATGAAGTGATATCTGACATTGATGTGTTTGGTACGGGAATGCTGGACTGGATTGCATGAGATGGCTATGGTTGTATTTGAATCACAATACATAGATATTTTGTCAAAGTGAAAGCCTAATCTGTTAGCTGAGTTCTCAACCATAGAACTTAAGCGCAACACGCAGATAGAGACACATACTCGGCTTCTACTAAAGACATTGAAGTGCAATCCTGTTTCTTTAACGACCGGCTAACTAGCTTATCACCACCTAGAAATTGTATACCACCAGATATGCTTTTACGTATATCAAGATAGCCTGCATGATCTGAATCTGAAAAAGCAGTTAGATTAAAGCCGGTGTCATTCAAATACTAAAGTCCCATGTTAATGGTATTCTTAAGGTACCAAAAGATCCGTTTAACCTCCCTGAGGTGCTTTTCAGTTGGTCTCGCTTGATAACGAGCACAATAACATGTTGCATGCATAATATCCGGTCTACTTGCTGTTAAGTACATGAGTGCTCCGACCATGCTACGATATTTTGTTTAGTCAACAGGAGTTCCACTCAAGTTAGCATCTAGGGGTTTAGTAGCCACTGGAGTACCAACGCTATCACATGAGGTCATACCATGCTTTTTAAGTATCTCTTGGGCATACTTAGCTTGGTTTACAAAGATACCACATGGGGATTGTTGGATCTGAATTCCTAAAAAGAATTTCAGCTCCCCCATCATAGACATTTCAAACTTGCTGTGCATTAGTTTTTCAAACTTTTTGGAAAGTTTTGAGTTTGCAGAACAAAAAATAATGTCATCAATGTAAATTTACACAAGCAATATGTCTTCCCCTTTTTTAGTAATGAACATAGTTGGATCAATAGAACCTATGGAGAACCCTTTGGATACCAGGAAGTTAGAGAGTTCATCATACCACGCCCTTGGACTGGCTAACTGACGTACACTTTTTCCTTCAGAGGATCGTTGAGAAATGTTGTCTTGACATCCATATGGTATACTTGGTGTATATATAACCCTTGATGAATTCATTAACTTACAACGTGATTATGTGGACTAAGTTGTCAAATGCGAACATCTTGAAAAAGAGCTTTAAAAAAGAACATAAAATGTCAATAATAAATCTTTCAATGAATTATCAAAAAGATTTTCTGAACTTGAACAACATTCAATTAATCTTGAACTTGCTTTACAGCAAAGTCAGGAACAACTTAATAATAACAAAGTTTGGAAACAAAAAAATCAAATTCATTTCAAGAATTAAATGTTAAATAAGTTGAAACTTAAGATGTGAAAGCTCAATTACAAGACAAAGACATTGCAATAAGTGAGCTAAAGAAATTCATTGAAAAGATGAAAGGAAAAACTATGGAAACTAAGTTTGAAAAAGCATCGATTATTCGACAATCGAATGCCTTTAAAAGTCAAAGACAATCAGTTTTAGGTAATCCGACTACTTTTTCAGATTCTCTTGCAAAGATAGATTTTTTTAAAGTTAAAGCCAGTTACCACAAATAATGTGTCCAATGATTTTTCAAAACCAGTCACTGCACAGATTTTGCCTCAGACTGTGAAGTTAATTTTAAAGAACACAAATGTGATTGCTCCAGGAATATATAAAGTGCACACAAAGCCTAATCAAACTAGAACACCACAGTTGCCTCAAGACATTAGGAAAACTAACAAACGTGTGTCTTTCTCTATAGGAGTAATTTCTACTACTAGTGTTAGCAGACCACAACTTAAGAGCAATTAATTGAAAGATATAGTCATGTATAACAATAGTCAAGAGAAGAAAAAACAAGTAGAAGACCACCGTAGGAATCTTAAGTTTTCTAATAATAAAACATCTGTAACTGCGTGTAATGACAGTTTGAATGCTAAGACCTTGAATGTAAACTTTGTTTTTGTTACTTGTGGAAAATGTGTGTTAAATGACAATCATGATATGTGTGTTCTTCATTATATTAATGGCGTAAATTCTAGGAATAAAATGCCTATGGTTTTGCCTATTAGTACTATAGAAAACGAACTGTGAACCAATCTGCTGCAACACCCCTTAAGAGAACAGTTGCTGCAGAATCCACTAACCAAAAACCTAGAAGCATAATTAGGAAGCAATATGAGCAGATTAGTAAGACATGTAAATGGTGGTACTGTAAGATCACACCACCAGGATATAAATAGAAACCTATGTCTAGAACAGTGAATGTTGAACCAAATGTTAGCATGCATCTAGGAACTAAATCTGGAACTACTAATATTTCAAAACCCACGACTCTTAGGAAATCCACTATATCAAATACTCCATCGTCTTCTAATTCTTTTGTAGCTCGTAGAGATAATTTTATTCATCGTCGACTCTGGGTGCTCAAAGCAAATAACGGGAAATCTCAAGATTCTAAGTAACTTTGTGGAGTGATTTCTGGGTACGGTGAAGTTTGGAAATGATCAAATTGCACCGATTCTTGGTTATGGAGATCCGGTTCAAGGAAATGTCACTATCAAGAGGGTTTATTACATCAAAGGGCTAAATCATAATTTATTCTCCGTTGGTTAATTCTGTGATGCGAATTTGGAAGTTGCTTTTTGGAAGTCTACACGTGATTTGAAGGGAAATGATCTTCTCACAGGTTCTCGTGGCACAGATCTTTACTCCATCACTCTTCAAGACACATCTACTCCTAATCCAATTTCCTTAATGGCTAAAGCTACATCCTCACAAGCATGGTTACGACATCATCGTCTCTCACATCTAAACTTCGATACCATCAACTTGCTTTCGAAGTATGATATTGTGACTGGCCTTCCCAAATTGAAATTTGTTAAAGATCATCTATGTTCTTCTTGTGAGTTGAGGAAAGCAAAACGTAAGTCTTTCAAGAAAAAAACTACCCCAAGCTTAAAGTGACGTTTATAAATTCTACACATGGACTTATGTGGTCCCATGAGGGTAGAAAGCTTTAATGGTAAGAAATATATGTTGGTAATTATTGATGATTATTCATGATATACTTGGACTCACCACCAGAACTCCGGAGAAGCTGGTGTGTCGAAGGACATATCAGGTTCGGAGTTATTAGATCCATCCTAGTGCAGCGGTATCAAAGGATAATCTAATAAAGGTACAGTCCTTGTGAAGGACCACCATCCTTGAAATGACACGTAGCTAACAAATCGTACCAAAAGAGAGCCCCACGATTATGTCTTGTAGTGAATCCCAATTAGTATAAAGGGAGAGCTCATTTCCCTAGGACTATAGACACAACACATACTCCGGACCACACTTTATATTCTCCGCATTTATTTTATATCACCGTACTTAATCTTACGCTGGAGTTGGTCCCGGATTCACACCCCGAGGTGAGCTAACAGTGTTCTTTCTTATTTTCAGCTAGGAGACGAAGGATTAAAATCTAAAGGAACCAAGTTAATCTAGATATTTATTAAGGCTGAGGTTACTTACCAATCTCAAGTAGTCCACGTAAATTTACCTCAACATTTGGCGCCATCCGTAGGACTCGGCATCCCAATCTACCCAAAGAAGAAAACCAAAGAAGGCATGGTTGACTCGCAACCTATAGAGGAGGAAATTCAGGGAGCAAAAGCAAGAGACGTTGGAACGGAAACCCGCATGGGACCTACCGAGCCAGTTTTACAAACGCAAAAAGCCCTTTCCCTATCTCTGGCCTTCATCAAAGAAAACATTGACATGTTGAGAACCATGATCAAAGAACATGACCAACAAGCCAAAACAAAGGCCACGCCAAGAAGGGTCGCCTATGCCGACTCTGGTGAGGAGTTCCAGCCAGGTCTCTAGCAAGGAGTTTATCTGATCGATTTTCCCTTGAATATTTGGGCACATTTGGCACTTGTAAACAAACTTATTCTGCTGGTAAAAGTTAGAAGACCCCTTCCAAGAACAAGGAACCGTCACACCTAAGAAGGTCAAGAAGGTTAAAAGGCCAAAGCATAACCAAAGAGAAAACAAGAAGGGAAAGGTCCAAATCCAGAGGGAAAAGGTCCAGACACTAAGAAACAAGCTCAGACTCTGAATACAAAGAAGGTTTAGAAGACACCTATGAAGATCTGAATTCTCTTTACAAAAAGCCTAAACCCACTCCTTTTACTCAAAGAATTACTCGCTTTAAATATCATCAGAGGGCAAAGCTCCCTAATAACATTAGGGTATATAAGGGAAACAAAGATCTGAAAGATCATTTAAGTATCTTCTTGGCAGCAGCCAAGCAAGAAAAATGGTCGATTCCCATTTGGTGCAAAATGTTTCACCAAACCCTAGGTGGAGCGGCACAAAAGTGGTTTGATGATTTAGACCCTAAGACTGTAGACAGTTTCGAGGAGCTAAGTCAAAAGTTCTTGGAAGAATTTTCACAACAAAAGAGATATGTCAACGACCTTACAGAGATTCACGACATCAAGAGGAGACAGAACGAAGGCTTGCAAGCTTTCATGGATTGGTTTAAGTATGAAAGTTCACACATAAAAGGGGTTCCTCTGGTTCTACGTATCTCAGCCTTCATGCATGGCCATGGTCATTCGGAGCTCGCTAAAAAGCTCAACGACAAAATACCCAAGACGATAGATGAAATTTTCAAAAGAGTCAGGGCTTTCATTAAAGGAGAAGTCATGGCGGGTTCAGGGGAAATGGTCCGTCCTTCTCAGTGGGACAAGGGGGATGTCTGTCCGGCATGGTCCAGAGGACCCAAAAAAGCTAGAAACAGAGGTGGCCCAAGAGAAACACAAAGAAACATAGGGATATACACTCCTTACCCCAGAAAAGATACTTTCACCCTACTTATCAAGACTCAAAGGAGATCCTGGCCATGGAAAGTGTGAGCTTCCCAGAACCACCACCTTTAATTGGAACCCCTAAAAATAAAACTTAAACAAATTTTATGATTACCACGAGGACAGAGGTCACAACATCAATGACTTCTATTAGTTAAAAAGCAAATAAAGAAAGAAGTGGCCTCAGGGAAGTTGGCTCACCTGGTGAAGGACATCCACCGGAAGAACCAGAGGAACGGGAGTCAAGGAAGAAACAACGTAAAATTCATAAACATGATAATAGAGGAGGAAATTGCAAGAGACCTTTTGAAGGAGAAAGTTCTGGTCTAACAGATGAACTCACCTTCCTAGCGATCCCTCAGAATCGACTGATGGATGAACCCATCATTTTGGAAAGAAGGATTGAAGATCATCAAGTTTGAAGGATTCTTGTCGACGGCGGAAGTTCATCAGAGATCATGTATGAACATTGCTTCAGAAACCTCAGTATTAACATCCGGTCAAGACTAAGAAGATGCAGAGCTCCACTGATAGGTTTCTCAGGAGAAACATACCACCCTTTGGGAGTAATAAACCTTCAAGTAACTATGGGAGAGGCAAGAAGGAACAAAATAGTGCTAATGAAGTTTGCAATAGTAAAATGTCATTCGCTGTACAACATCATAATAAGAAGAACCAGAATGAGAAGCCTCATAGCGGTAGGCTCTACCATCTATTCCATGATCAAATTCCCTACTAACCAAGGAATCATGACAATAAAGATAAATAGAGAAGCTCTGTGGGAATGTAAACAGCTAGAAAGGGTATAAGGTTCGTGGAAGGAGGTATAGTGGCGTCAACGTGAAGAGCAAATGTTTAGGATAAGAGAACAAGCAATACTAAGAACAAAAAGCAGCTTTGACTACTAGCCTAACCAAGGTCCGGCACCGCTCGAAAAAACATAAGACAAGGAAAACATACAGGAAAAACTAACCATCAGCCAAGAACGTCTGAACCAACACGTAACGATTGGGACCACGTTGACAGCCGATTGCAAACGGTTATTAACAGATGTGCTCTGGGAAAACATAAAGGTATTCGCATAGGTCGGGTAATAAAGAACTGACGTACCGTGATTCGTCATGGAGCATCAACTAAAGATATACCCTCTTGCCGCGTTGGTTTTTCATAAGTGACGACCCATGACACTAGACGGAAGACATGCATTAAAAGAAAGGGGATTCCATTGGCTAAAGGAAGGGACAATTAGAAAGGTTCAAAGGGAAGATCAGAAAGGTTCGACACCCCGAATATGTCGCCAATACAATACCTATTAAGCTAGCAAATAGAACTTGGAAGGTGCAAGTGGATTACTCTAGCCTCAACAAAGTCTGTGCTAAAGATATGTACCCCTTTCCGAAGGAAGGGGAAAAGCTAGCATCATTGATGGAATACCCGTACAAATGTTTCCTTTGACTCCCAAAACAAAACAACCAAATAAGAATGGCAAAGAGTGATAAAGAAAAAACCAGGTTTCATACAGAAAAAGGGGTATACTGTTCCACCTACATGCCAAAAGGATTAAAAAAACTCAGTGGCGGCACTTCAAAAGATGATGGAAAAGGTCTTGGCCAATCAAAGAGGGTGAAACGTAGAAGTACACCTGGAAGAAATAGTGGTGAAAAGCAAAATTGAGCAGAGCTTAGTTTAAGATGTCGAAGAAACACTAAGAAAGTTAAAAAGAGTAAACATCAAAATTGATCTGAACACGTCCTCATTCGGAGTAGAGGAAGGAAGGTTCCTCAGACATGTGGTAACAAAGGAAGGAATAAGAACAGACCTAGAAAAAGTGCAGGCAATCATTCAAAACCCCACCCTAAAAGGTCCAAACCAAATACGAAGTTTATTCATGTAACTGATAACCATCGACAAGTTTATTCCAAAACTTGCGAAGCTCAAGTACCTCATTAACAAGGTCCACATGAGGCTAGATGCGGCAACAGAGTCTGACTGGACAAATAAGGCCAAAGAAGCCCTCCAAGTGATAAAAAGGTGTTAGCCTTAAAATATGTCGACTAATACGGAATTACATTAGTTCATAAAAGGCTTGACACGTAAGGGACTAGAAATGACAATTTGTATAAGCTAGTTATGTCAAGACTTATAAATACCCCTCCTATACTTCCATAGAAGGGGGAGGATAACAATTTGTATCTCATAAGTGTGTGTTTCTATTTCTCTCTCTAGAAATACACACATCTTCCTTTTCTCTCTCTACACCTAGTAATATGGCTACTTATTTCTTTAATCCTCCTCGACCTCCGGATTGTGTTTTTGGCTTGAATCTTTAAGGACTACAATTAGTAGCAGAGCCAGGGATGAATTTGTGTTTGTTGTTTGCTTATTTTGTGTGTTTCGTAGCTTATTATTAAGCCAATAAGCCCACAACTTATTTTGGTTTTTGGCTTTAAACTAGAAAAAGCTTGTACTTTCTTATTTATATCTCTTATATCATATTTGGTTAATGATTTCGTAGCTTATTCATACCTTATGTGGATACCTATTAAGCTTATTTGAAATTTTCATGGTTTATTTTTTAAGCAAAGGTGTTCTAGGCAGCAGTTTGGCATAAGAGTGTACTACTTTTTATTTGTTAGTTAAAAATATAGCAAGAAAACAAAAGCTAGTACATCCAACGATTTTTCATGTGGTCCTCACTTTGATAGTGACCATGCAACGGTTTGGTTAAACTTTGGTAGCGGTTTACCAAAGCAGTTTGGTAAACAGCAATTTACTTAAACCACTACCGTAGAGGTTTGATCAGGTGGTAGCAGTTTATTCTTTTTCATGGTTTATCTAAACAAAACTCTACCCGTTTGAAAAGTCAACAATGGTTTGAATCGCAGCAGTTTAGTGCTTCACTAGAGACAGCGGTTTATCAAAACTGGCAGTGATTTGTCCTACAAAATTTGGCAGCGATTTGCTTACTTTCTTGCCAGTGGTTTGCCAAACACTTGGCAGCAGTTTGCCCAATAGTGGCAGCGGTTTGTCTGTTCTCATAGTGGTTTGTCATACAGGTCGATCCACGTATATGATTGTTGACTTAAACACCAAACATAAACACCAAAGCAAACACAACACTTAATCTTAAAATGATCATTAAAGATTTACTTAAACGACAAAATGGCTACAGATTCGGATTATAATGATAAGTGATCACGAAGTTGATTTGGTATCCTTTATTTGACATTGAAGTGAGATTCATGAAGACTTCTACTTATTTCATCATCGAGACTTCCTTCTACCCCTTTTCTTCAAACCTAATCTATCGTTTGATGACTTGCTTGAACGTATACAACTTATGTTTGAGACTTGAATTATCTAGTTTCCAGTAGTCGGGGTGGTTGGTTGAAGACCTGGATAACTATCACTCAAAGGAGTTACATTATAGTACCCAGTGTCACACGAAGATGTCAGTGTGGATAATTTCAAGAGATGTTGTACTTCTTATACTTTTCTGGTTGAGTATAGGGTACTTAAAGATTTAATCTTGCACCGTTATTTAATCAACAACAATGCAAGCTTAAGTAACAAATTTGGGGGATTTTAATTCATTTTCAAGTTTGGTATATAGGGTTTACTTCACCAAGTGGTCACAGCAATAGCCGACAGAATACGAGGTTGGTAAGTTAGCCAGAGAGTTTAACGGTTGAGATGTAATCAGCAATTCACACGGGATATTATTATGTTATTCTAAGAAAATGGTACTTCACAGTCTAAGCAAAATTTTCAAAGTTCTTCAACAATATTCATAACTTTTCAAGATTTTTAAGACAAGAACTTCTCGAGTATATGGACGTACACAGCAATGATGCTTTCGAGAGTTCGAAACCATCATGGGGGAAAATGTGTACTTTGGTTACCATGTCAACTTCTAGGAGGAAGTAGTGTATACTACTTTACTTAGTATGGTTTGTGAAGTATTCTGTAAACGTGAGAAGAATTGTTGTTGATTCTTTGCATGTACCCCCGAACAGATATTCACCAAGACCTAATGACAAGAAGCAGTAGTATTTGGTGTGGTTTTTCTTCTATAAAATTCCGCTGTGCACTTTAATGACAAATAGAAGATTGTTCAAGCTACATCAAAGTTTGAGAATCTGCTTAAGATAGGGATGTTGGTTTGAGGGGAAGCTGATTCAGAAACTTTGCCAAAAAAGAGTTTATGAAGAAAGCTTTTCAAGACATGCTGCATGGATTAGGGGAAGTTAATCCAACTCATGCATACTACAATGGTTCCATAACAAGTAAAGACAATGAAGATCCAAGCTGGAGTACAAGTTTTAAGACTAGGAGAACTCAGAAGACATCTTCAGCTTTGGAAGCGCTTTAGAAGACATTATTTTACTATAATTGTACTTGTTAGGAACATTGTAAGTAATTCCGTATGTCCACATATTGGGGGAAGATTGTTATCCTTAAAATATGTCGACTAATACGGAATTACATTAGTTCATAAAAGGCTTGATACGTAAGGAACTAGAAATGACAAGTTGTATAAGCTAGTTGTGTCAAGACCTATAAATACCCCTTCTATACTTCCATAGGAGGGTGAGGATAACCATTTGTATCTCATAAGTATGTGTGTTTCTCTTTCTCTCTCTAGAAACACACACATCTTCCCTTTCTCTCTCTACATATAATAATATGGCTACCTATTTCTTTTATTCTCTCGACCTTTAGATCGTGTTTTAGGCTTGAATCTTTAAGGACTACAAAAAGAAATTGAACAAATGGAAAACATTAGCTATCCCAAAGGAAGGAGACGAGTTCTTGATCCCAATCCTAGATCGATTCCTTAGGTTGTCTAAGGTTAAATTACCTTGGATAAATCTAAAATAACTTGTTGTAGAAACTTTGTATGTATACTAAAGTGTATGCGGAATCTACATCTTAATACCTAGAAGTATTATGAATAAAACAGTAATCTTGAACAAACAAAGATATAACCAAATGCTCCAATATTATTAGATTAATAATACGAGTACTCTTCACTAGTACTAGGATTTACAACCTTGTAGCTTTTCTGAATTGACTTGACAACTATGAATACTTATAAAACTAATATCTCAACTTATGCCCTAGAGCCTCTTTTTATAGACTAATAGTCCTAGTCGGCTTATAATACATTCCTAAGATATCTTAATCTTTTCTAAACATAAACGTAATCTTTTAAATAAATATATTATGTATATCTTGTACATAAATATCTCAATACTTATCTTCACAAGTATTCTTGTTCTCCAAACAATCTTTATCTCTTTAATCCGTCTTTATCCTCTTGACAGTAGAAAGACTTCAAACAATTTGTAATCTTTCACCACAGCATTATAAACATAATCATAGTTAACATTAATACTAGCAGTACTAAAATATACTAACTGTACTAACATGTACTAGCATCTTAACATTTACTACTAGCAGCACTAACTACTTAGCTTATATTATAGTCTTCAACTCTGAGCAGTCTTAACTTCAACTAACAGCAGTAACTTTATGCTATCCAGTACTAAATTATACTAATAGTAGTAACTAGCAGTGGTAACTTTATACTACCAGTACTAACTACTTAAGTCATAATTTTCCATTAAGTACCTGAGCAGTATTAACTTCTAAAATCCTATGAAGTCATTTAAGTACCACAACAATCCGCCCCTAAACTTGTTTTTCATCTTCTAAATCTTCAAGTTCTTCTTAAAAGTCTTCATTATACTCAAGAAGATACGTCAAACCTTTCATTGACCTTATGTTGCTTTACCATAATAAATTAGCATTGATGCACAACTCATTTATTATGATCCGTTAGAAATTCTTGTTAGCATATGGTGATTTATTGGTGTGATGCGATATCCTCTTATTTCAACCAACAAAAAAATGTGGAGATATTCTAACCTTACAAATTGGACTCCAATGAATCAATCAACTTCCAATGGTCCACCTTATCCTTGTAAATTTCTCCATACATCACTCCTTATATCTGGTTTAAACATGACTTTCAAATCTCCCTACAACACTCTTTCAAATTCATCTTCAGGCCTTATATCACCAACTTTGTCTGACTAACATCCAAATGGCCTCCCTAAGTCTTCTCTTTCTATACCCTTAAGCATCCTTATCCATTGGAAGAATTCTCTTGGAACTTCCATCTGCTCTTATCAACTAATAATGTACCATCATACCTTCTTTATGAAGCTTGTAATCAATAATCACTAGTGGTTTGGTAGCAAGTGGTATAGCATCAATTGTTATATCTTCATCCTTTTTAATCACTAAATGCTTCTTTAGCTCAACTTCATCATCTTCTTTAACTTCTTCAACTTCATCTGACTCTTTGTCTTCATCCACTCTTTGTTTCTTTGAGGATTCTTGCTGTTGTTCTTTCCCTGCTCTTTTTCTTCAAAGCATCTTCTTTCTGCTGCCTTTAGTTGTCTCCTCACTACCTTCTACCTTCTTTTCATTGCTTTCATGTACCTCAGAACCCATAGCTTTTGTATCCACCCATGTGCTTAAGATAGGTAGATATTTAAGTTCTATTTTGTGCCTTGTTAGGAGGTCTGTTTCTCTTTTCTTGTGCTCTGAGTGCAGCAATATGTTTTATTCTTTTCTCTATCAGTTTCATAAATAGTTTTCCTTTTTCCTCATCTGTTAACTCCTCTCTTTCTTTTAATTGGAGTCTCTCAGCCAGAAATCTATCAGCCTCCATCATAGCTTGTATATTTTCCCATGACTCAATCAATGCTATGTTGGCTTCTTCTTCTTGTTTCCTTGCCAGCTTTTCTTCTTCTATTAATTCAGCATCGAACTTAGCTTGAATATCTCTTGTAATTTGTTCATCAAGAGAAATTGGATCTTTTCTTTTTAAAGGAACTTCAGGCTCAATCATAATACCTTTTCCTTTGTCTTTAG
>BQNB010065823.1:0-24662 GCA_026074375.1 Tanacetum coccineum | reverse complement strand
AAAACTCGTTTTTGAGTTTTCTATTTATAAGGTCTGGAAGTCATTTGGATACGGCGTATCCAAGTGTAGGATACGGCGCATTGGGGATTTCTTGGAGTAGGAACCACGCTTGATATCTTCCAGAATATTATATTGATTCCATATCTTGAATACAGCATATTGATTCTCTCTAGATACGGCGTATTGATATTTATTCCTCTATGGTCTTTGGTGAGTGCATCCAAGGATACCCCTTATCTTCCTTGATGGATACGGCATATTGGTCTTCAGAACAGTAATCTTCAAAATATCTTCATTTAAGCTCCAGAATGCGCGCCTTTTGCTAACTTTCACCAATTACTCCATGATTACTGCAATTCTCAAATATAAACGATTAAGTAATGATGTCATCAAATATCCCCCCACTTGAATCCTACTTGTCCTCAAGTAGCCTTTAGAAGTTTATAAAAATGTATCCCTAAGGATATTTTTTGTTAAAGCACTTATTTGATCTATTACAAGTACACAACCAAACACCTCACGAAATAGGAAGATGAAAACACTCAAATCACTCAACTAATCTATGTGGTAACATGTAACTAATTCGCTCAATTGCTCGGTCGTGACGAGTATTCTATCATAAGCTTGGCAAGGATACACATCTCCACCACTAAAGCCAAGGAGTAACAAGTTTATAAAGGTAAATATGGGTTTTTGTATGGAAAGGTGTACGGTTGATCATTCTACAATCTTTCACCAGAAGTACCACTCTAACAAGGCAGCTATAGCACACATACACACCCGGAACGCCAGGATAGACATGCGTGTTCGATCAAATCCCTATTCGAATTTAACCAACGGTTAGGATAAAGAATGATATAGGGTAGGAACCTTCTAACTTTCACTAAAAGTCATAAACCAACGAGGTACAAGACATGCATACATGGCCGTAACGACGGAATAGACATGCATGTTCGTATGAATCCCCATTCGCGTAAAACCAGCGGCTAATCATTAGGTGAGAGGGAAGTAAATTGTTGTTAAATAAAAATCAAGAAACAAATAGATTAAGACTTAAGATACAAGTTGCTAGACACTTTTTTCCCGACCGTTACCATGATTAAGACACAACTATTTACAACGTCTTGATCATTGATCAAAAACAACAACCAAAGTTGGCGTTCCTGTAACGGTCAACTTCCCAATCATCCCAAAACTTTACATACTCTACAAGGCAAGTGGCGATATCTTCCACTTTGTATAATACTTTACATCGTTGATTTTTTTAGACGTATCAACGAATAATCGATCATTCGTGTAATTCCTTCGGCAATTCCTTTGCGAAGATTATCTTCAAACTTTCTTTCTCTTTTTTTTTCTTTTTTTTTTGATTTTTTTTTGCTAACCAAACTTTAAATCTCGGTGTAGTTTCACCATCTTCATGATGGGGGGGGGTTCACATAATTATTTCGGATAAATTTCCTTGGTAAACTTCGTTTCTTCGATTCCTTAAATAATTGTGATGGTGGTAAATTCACATGTGCTTTGATACTATATACATTCCCTATTTGCAATGCGCAAAAGTTCCAAAACACGCACAAAGATAGAGAAAATGACACATGACTTGGGAAATACTAAAACTTTATACTTTAGCAACTAGAAACTGTAAATTAAAACTTAATCTAAACATGTAGGTTAAGGTGTAAAGGGTGTAGAAACAAATAGTTGGTGCTAAATTCCTAAAGGATTGGCTCTATGTTGTTTCTAGTGGATCTTTCTCTCTAAAGATGAGAGGGGAAAAGGGTTTAAACGGGAGGTTAACTAACCGGTGTAGTTAGTTAATAAGCAACATGTAAAGGCGATTTAGGTGTAATCCTAAAATTTACCAATTTAAACAAGTTACTCCATTTAAATCCATAGTACTTATTATTGCGATCTCGAATAGATATACCAAACCAAGTTCTAAAGTCTACAACATCACCGACACACTCATATTTTGTGGAATTTGGGTAAACATTTGGAAACGAAAAGGTTAAATCCTCATAATGTTCTAACAAGGGTTATTGTGTGCGGGTTATGTATCAAGTAATTTCACAAAAGTATGCTTGAATTTTTTTTAATTTGAGCATAATTTAAGCATTGTAGTCATTTTAATGTGAAAAATAGGACAAGTAAACATTCTAATTCCATCCTCCCACTTGAATTATACAACGTCCTCATTGTATATGTAATTCATTAAATACAGAAATTTAAAAAGAATTAGAATGAGAAACTCCCCTGATATTTGCTCGGTAGATTCTCCAAGTTGCGTTTATGAGCGAGATTGTGTGTTGAACAGCCGCCTTGAAGTTTCAAGACTCCAACACTTCAGATCTTCAGATTTGTAGATTCATCACCAACATCGTCGATTTTTCTTTCACGAGGTCATGTGTAAATTCTCAAAAAACAAATACAATTCTATCTCCGTGTATTCGTTTGGTTAGACTTGAAATAGATACCTAAAACTGTACAGGAAGTCAATACGCCGTATCCATACCCCAGGATACGTCGTATTGATACCCGTATACGTTGTATTCATTTAATGAATACGTCGTATAGACTGTGCTGAAAATAATGTCTGGATAACGTCCAGATAGTCAATACGCCGTATCCATGGGGTTTGGATATGCCGTATAGACAGTATGGGAAGTTAGACTTGATAAAAATTGAAAATACTCCTTACCACGCCTACGAGTTTTTTCTTTCTCAAGCATGATATACTCTTCCATGGTAATGTTGGGTCGTCCATTTTAACCTGTAATAAATTCGCTAGGAAAGAAAACTGTCAAATAGCTTAATACGCCGTATTCAGTGAACTGAATATGCCGTATTGATGATAGAGTCGAATACGCTGTATTGGTTTGAAAAAAAATTATACGTTGTATCCAATAAATTGAATACGCCGTATTGGTTTAAAAAAAAATTCTACACCGTACTTTGAATAATGCGAAACACACAAACACACAATATGCAAAAAAATATACAATGCATAAAATTAAACACACAAAACAAGCACGTAAATATGCAAATTAATCTAAGCTACACTAATCCTAATGGTTAGATCTAATTTAATGTTAAAAACTAAAATATCAAATAAAAATCAAGATTAATTTTCACTCCCCGGCTGCGGCGCCAAAAACTTGATGTGTTGTCGTTGTATGGTATATTTAAGATGATTCAAGTTTTAAATTTATATTTTGCCTACTAAACCAAAAACAACACTTTAACGGGCAGTGTACCCGATCGGTAGTAGTTTCGTAGTAAGTAGGGTGTCGAACACTTGAAGCGGGGTTAAATCTATCAATTTGATTAATATCTTGGTTATCTAATCTATGTTAATTCTATTCTATTTTAAACCAAGTCAACCAATGTCAGTCCCTAAACCAATTCTAAACGAGAAAAAGGGTTTTCAAGCCATAGAGACTAGCACGATTTGGTTGGTGTCTATAATCAATTCAAGGCACTTTAACCCATACGAGCTAATTAACAAAGGATAAAAGAGCGGTCGAACCTTATATAAAAACACTATATTAACCATTATTAATTTGTTAGGTAAAGATGGTTTTGTTTTATTAAGAGCAATATTTCTTCTCTCGAGTGGCATATCATTCTTAAGGACTTAGGCGTACCCTCATCACTAAGACCTAAACATAATAATTCAACACAATAAAAGCATCTGCATAAAGCATCCGTTTATTTGCAGATAATTTAATCTATCTAAGTATTAAGGGCAATGTGACCACTGTTAACCCTAGCTTCATAGAGTCTTTACCCACTTACGCTTATTGGCAATTTATACAACCTAAAAGTATCCACTTGTCCAACTATCCAATGGAATCAGAACGTTACTGTTGAATTATCTAGGTCACGCTGCTAGTCAACACGATTCAATAAACCATTGCAATATCCTATTAACTATTTAGAGCCAGAAGCGTATCCTAGACAGCTCAGACTTATAAGGACAATATTGTGTAACTATGCTTCTAGATGTATAAAATACCCTATAACATCGAGCTATCCTGGACTCTGAGATCTACTTGTTCGAGTCACTAGATCCAATGAATGATATTCGCAAACAAATTCGCGTATCAAGTATAAATTGCTAAACATAAACAAGCATACAAGCGATAAAATCAAGAAAATAGAGATAAAAAATACCAATATTCAGATCTTCATAATAATGCTAATACCGAAGGTATAGCTTTCAAACGTCTTAAAATACAAGAGAAATTATTAGAACCAAGGTAAAACTAACGAGTTAACGATGATACCAAAAATTGAACGATTACAAGAGTATATGGAATTACACGTTGTCTCCTATGGAATTGATAGCGTTGCTCATTGAGCCTCTTTCACTCTTTTTTCTCTTTTGAAAATCGACTTTTGTGGTTTAGCTATCGAGAATATGATTTAGCACACTTAAAACGCGTTTTTGAGTTTTCTATTTATAAGGTCTGGAAGTTGGTTGGATACGACGTATCCAAGTGTTGGATAAGGCGTATTTAAGATTTCTTGAAGTAGTGCGACCAAAACGTTTGATATCTACCAGAATATTTAAATAGATTCCATATCTTGAATAATGCGTATTGATTCTCTCTGTGGATACAAAGCGTATTTGATCTTGTTCCTCTGTGGGCCTTTGGGGAGTGCAGGCACGGATTACGCCGTATTTCTTGATGGATACGGCGTATCAGGGGCGGTCATATAGAATAGTGAATCTTTCAAAATATCGTCATTTAAGCGTCAGAATGCGCTCATTTTTACTAACTTCACCAATTACTCCCATAATTACTGCAATTCTTCAAATAAAACGATTAAGTAACAATTCTTCAATAACTATACAAAACGGGTAATAACATGGATAAATGATGCTAAAAATAGAACAGTTAATTGATGTATCAGTAGTGAACAGAAATTTTGGAGGGATTTATAATTTGGATGAGAAAAGGTTTGGAAATGGAATGATTTGAATAGTTTTAGAATTTTCCAAAATATGTTTTGAGTTTTCTGGGTACAGATAGCCGAGGCTAGGTAAAAGAAGTCAAAATGCTAAAGAAACAGTAAAATCCATGAATAGATGGTCGTCCCCCGTAATTAAGGTGACGCCCACCCTTATCTTTAAAGGGTTCGCCCTTATGAATTAAGGGGGCCGCCCATCTGGTGATTTTCAAACGACCAAAATTTTGATTTTTGTAAAAAATTTGGAGAAAGATGAGTTTTTGGTTGGTCAATTTCTACCACTCTCATGTGAACATATATATGTCATTAAATTCAATTATATCATGTTTGTTTGCAACAAAACAAAAATTTTATATATAAAATAATGATGCATAATCATAAGACATAATTAATAATCATAGAGATTAAGGTCCTAAGCACTCCTGAACAGGTTTGTGTTCTTCCCGACTAATTCGTGTTTGTCATCACACAATTAATTAAACATAAACATAAGTTTACATAAAGTCCTAAACAAATTATTCTACTAAGCTAATCATCCTTAAACGTCTTCATTTCTTTTCTTTCTGAAGACTCCTCGTAATGCCTTGCCAAACGATTTGAATCCACCACTAAGTTCCTTATGCATTTGTTATGTTTGATTGAGCAAGTCGGTTTGACGCTCGAAGAGAAGATCATCATTTTGTTAGAAGGAAAAAAGTAGGAATGTCGTATTGTTGGTAATCGAGAGGTTTGAGGGAGTTTAGGTAGGTGGTAGGAGATGGGGTACTAATACAGGAAGCACCATCATCCTCATCATCATCTCCTTGGTGAGATGAAGATCCACAATTATGATGGGCGGAAGTTGATGAGACGGAGTGACGGGCTTTTCCACGATCACTTCGGGGTTTCCAGGTTTGTTTTAAAGCGAGTGGATGCATGACACGATCAACGGCATTGTAAATTCCATTGTCAAGGTAAGGGTAGTGTTCCATAACATGTCGAAAGAGACGTGTCAAGAACATACCATAAGGAAGATGGGCTTTAAGAGTTGCCCGTGCACTTTCAATTCTTTTGACAAAAAAATAAACAAGATTATATTGTTGCTCGGCTAGGATACAATATAATATATAAACAAGGCAAGCCGGGAGATGGTCCCGGTGTCCTCATAGTCCGAACACATTCTCATAAATGAGTTCGTTTCATCTTTTCAAGTCTTGTCTAAGTTCTTTGGTTAGAACTTGATTTGGTAAAAGAATGACGTTTTTGTGTTTGATGGTGCGGTTAGGGTCAACACGTTAAAATTGAAGAAATTGATGAATTTCTTTAGGAGTAGGAAGGTCTGTATGATATGGTCCTTTAGTTTCTTGGGAGTATGCAAGAGAACCAAGATCCCATTCGTTTGTGAATACGGCTTGGCCATTGAATGGAATTATGAGGATTTGACTAAATTGTTGGAGGGAGAGAGTAATTAATTCAATTTGAATCATGAAGGAGATAAGAATGACGCCGGAGTCATCTCTTTGAAGAGTGACTTGACTATAAAAGTCCAGAATAAAATCTAAGGACAGATTGCTCATTAATTTTCATAGACACAATTGAGACGTATGTTAGAAAAACAACGATCGATGTGATTAGATGTATAGTAAAGTTGATCAACAACTCTATCCTCATGAATACATCGATCTTCGATAGGTTTGTAGAAGTGTGCAATAGTAGGAGAAATGTCGGGTGTTTGGGATACTTTGGGAATGTAAGAACGGGTAAGAGAGGTATCACCAACTGTTGCTCGAGGCATGTTTATCACCTAAACAAGATAACAACGAACTAAATTATTAAAAAAATAAAAAAAATAAAGTTTTGAAAACGACAAATGTGGGACAAGTATTACTTCGACTCTAAAAATAAAAACCTAAAAAGTAATCCATATGTTCCTTAATTTATTTTTCACTTAATCTAGGGTGTCGAAGAATATATATTAGTTATATATTTCAACATCTAGGAAATGACCCAAACACTCCCTAATCAATACAAGACTTGACTAAAATTGTCGAAAGATATACGTTAAGTTGTATATTTTGTTGACAAATATTAGTTCATTATTTTTGACTTTACGAGAGTTAAATGGTGTTTGTTTTGACTCAACACTATGTTTTAAAACGTTAAACCAAACGCCCCTTTATTTTATACCTTTTATAGAATGTATCAATATATATATGAATTATATATCTTGATGACTTATACAAGTTAGTTAAGTGTATATACAAGTGACAAAAGTATAGTGATAGTCATTTCGACTCTCAAAACCGATCCTAAGAAATGAACCAAACACCCCTTTATTTTTATAAAACTTTATCCATTGATTCAAAAAATAAACATTTAGGTATGTATGTTTCGGTAGTCAATGTATAATCATTTTAACGTGTTTTTGGCATGAATCAACAATGTATAAAATTTTGTTTTGAAATTTCTAAAATAAAATTTTGAGAAAAAAAAGTTTACATTTTTATAAATTTTCAAACCCAAAAAAATTTGTGACTCAATTCTATTGAAAATTTTGAATTCCTATGACTACGGGAATCATTATAGTTATGGATTTCCTAGACCTAATCATAAAAATATAAAAGATACAAAAATTATGAAAAATACCCAATTTTGATTAAGAGCAAAATTGAATGAAATCGAAGAAGAAAAGTAAAGAAAATCTTACAATAGGTGTTGTTAATCGAGTTGTTGGTGATTTCCCCTTGCGAATTATGATTGATTTTGCGTTTCGGGATTGGATTTTGTGGTTTTGGTGATGGTGTTTTCGTCACACGGTAGCAGGGGAAGAGGGAAGAACTAGAATGAGTGTTTGGTTTAGTGTTTAACGCAGGAAGGGTGTGTTTGGTGATTTAAATAGGTCGGACTCCCCTTAAAATTAAGGGGGCCGCCCACATTAACACTGCCGGTCCCTTAAATATAAGGGGCCCGCCTATATGAGAGAAAATTTTTTTTGTTTTCGATTTTGACTATTTTTGTAAATGTACAATTATCAAAATACGTCGGGAGCTACTAGCAATATTATTTTAGTATCTATGTGTTCCAAAATAATGAAGATGACGAGAGAAAAAAGTACTGACACTTTTAATTTAAATTTCGTTAACCTACGTAAGTAAACTAAATAATTTCCAATGAAATAATTAAGTTGTCAAGATTTTTGGATCGAGAGGTGGTTTGATGAAATTTAATTGACATTTTAATTAACCTTTCGTTAATTAAAAATACTTTGATTACTTTGGATGAGATAATCAAGTTGTCAAGCCGAGAGAAGATTTGATGAGGATTTAGTGATGTTTTCAATCAACTTCTTGTCAATTGAATAAGTTAATTACTTCGGATGAAATAATTAATTGCCACGATTTGGAGTATTTAAGAGATGATAAATATGTGACGATAAAATGATAGAGTGAAGTTAAAGCTTGATGAGAGGATTCCGATAGACGTAGTTTATTGTAGACGTGAAGAGACGAGAGCGAACGACGTGTCCGAAGGGAATTTGTTTTCATCCATAGTGTTTTTGATGTCATGCCTTTCGTAGAAAATTAAAAAAAGATGTAAAACTAATCCTACTTCTATGTTAATAATTATCCACTAACTCACTTTTCTTCATCTACGTGAGTTCACTACTAGTGGACATAGAAGATTTCCACTTTATAGTGGTACGTAGAGAATCCTAATTCAACTTCGTGAGAGAAGAGTTCATAATGAACAAATTCTCTAAATTCTAGAAAACCAACAAATGGCATTTCTAGTGACTACATTATTTTCACAATTTTATTAACTATAACTTATTTGTTTAGCATATACTACATGTAGCATAATAATATATAGTCATTTAACATTTAACACATAATCTAAATTCTAAGAACTTTGGAAAGAAGACATACCTTTACCTACAATGTGTTTTCTTCAACATCTTTAAGTGAGCAAGCCTTGAAGGAGAAATCTTTTGGTAAACCCGTCATAAGTTTTAAGAATGTATTCACTCGTCGGATTCCAAGAAATGTTCAAGAAAAACTCCAGTAAAATGTTGTAATGACTCGACCACTTGGTCCCCAATGTCTCATGGGTCCAAAATTGTTAGTTCCGAACATATTTTGCATATGTTGCATTTGATTCGGAATAATGATAGGCTAACAATTCCCACAGGAAGAAGTTTTTGTTGTTGTGAATAATCCCACATTGAATGATTATTGTGTTTGGGTATATGGCACCTGCACACACCTCTGTACAGACCTCTGTACGGTATATAGCTCCTGCACACACCGCTCGAACAAACAAAGAATACAAACAAGGCTTACGAAAAGTAAATACATAATATAATTGACACAAGATATAATGTGGTATCCACGACTAGGATAGTCGTGGCAGTCCACGGGATCAAACCAGAGAGATATTATTATTAAGCTATGAGCTAAACTGCTCAGGCTCATGTCAAACTACACGACCCGTGCCAAATTGCACGCCTCGTGCTAAACTGTACAGGGTACAAACACACACACCCAAATCCTTAGATACAAATACAATGAGAGGGGTATTTATAAGTGTGAAACCCATAACCAGTTTGCTTATTCTACCGATGTGGGATTGGGTTTGCACCTAACAATCCTCCCCTCAAAGCCAGTACTACAATGGGTCTCTCTTCTAACTATACAAGATGCAATCTGTTCTAAAGCCACGGGCTACCTGCCCTGTTCTAACTGAACGACATCCACATACAACTTGTTCTAGAGTCACTGACCACTTGTCCCACTGTATTTGAACGACGTGATATGCTCCACCTGAGCTACCGTTGAATATGGATTAACTTAGGGTTGCACCACCTGCGCCATACACATCGGGGACTATCAGTCTTCACAACTCAACAATATCACACTTGGAGGATGATCACTTCACTGCTCTCCTTCTAAACTAATCTTTGTAAACTTCGAACCGCCTTCCTTTCAAAAATGTTATTGCTTTAACCTTTCTGTACTGCCGAACATCCAGAACACGCTGCACTAACCAAACGCAGGGCTAGGAGACTTTCGATACAAGGTATTCTGAACTAAAATCAACAATGCACTGCTCTAAACCTCTGTACCGTCGAGTCAAAATCTGACAAAACACGCTACACTAACTAAACACAGGATTATGAGACTTTCGATACAAGGTATCCTAAACTAACATCATTAAATTAGGAATAACCTCTCTCTGGTAAGACACCATCCTCCGTTATTAATTCACTCGAAGGCCAGTTGAAGCTGTCCAGAACTTTAACTTCTCTTTCATCACCAACCTGGTGAACATCGCTGCAAGGCTCTTCATTACAAGAATCTTCAACAAAGATAAGGACCCTTCACTTATCAATATCCGAACAAGCTTTGCCCAACTGAAAAACTTGAGATTCTTCACAAGATGAATCGAACTCTTAGTATTCTGTTGTCACAGTATTAAACACTTTCTGCCTGAGCACAGTCTAACTTCTTAAGAGACTTCTTCAACCATATTAACTCTCTGCTGTGACTTATGCAACTGCCAATAAACTAGACTTCTATAGGTAACATAGTGATACCTTTTTGTATCTAGACTCCCATCGACGTTGTTTTACAATCACTGTAAGCCACATAACCAAGCACACTGCTTCTCAGAGCATCTATCGCTTCATAATCCGAACACTAAGGGAAACTACACTTAGCTTGTTTAACGCTTCATGTTGGAGGCATGCGACCATATAGTTCCATCAACCTTTAACATTTTGTCTAATGCAGGATGAACCATCTTCTTAGAGTAGCAACATTAGTTCATGGCACATCAATAGCACCTTATCCTTTTGCATAAAACTGTCAAATTTCAAGTACCATTGTCTTGGTGCTTGCTTTAATCCGTATATACTTTTCTTCAAATTGCACTCTAGGTTTTCTTCCTGCCCAACTAGCTAGCTGAAAACCCTCGTTTTTGTGTTGTGTAGATGTATCATTTAAGGCTCCCACATAAGAAGGCTCCTGCAGCTACAATACTCAAGACTAACCTGATTGTAGTCGTCTTCACAACTGAAGAGAAGATCTCATTGTAGTCTACCCCCCATTTCTGTTGGAAACCCTTAACTACCAATCTAGCCTAGTACCTTTTTCTGCCATCCTGCTCTTTTTTAACCTTGAACATCCACAATCTTTATGATGCCTTCTTTCCTATTGATATTCTGACTAAGGAACATGTCTGGTTCTTTTAAAGTGAAACCATCTCTTCAATAATAGCCTTCTTCCACTGTACGGATTCTTTGCTACTCAAGGCTTTTGAATAAGGCTGGTTCACCATTCTCTGTCAGTAGCAAATAGTTTGTTGATAGAGAGTACCTTTACTGAGCATAGACTCTCTGTGATCTTCGTACCTTGTGTGAGAAGTCTAAGAGCCTCCCTCCCTTGGAGGATGCTCCCATCTTCAGAGTATTCTTTACAATCTGATCTTACCATATCCTCGAAGCTCCCACTGTTTTCGGACCCCTTACTCGTATCTGAGCTCCTACCTGGGCTCTGAGTGATTTTTGAACTCAACCCATGCTCTGCAACTATGCTATCATTCTTTACAAGGTTCTCTAAAATATCTACTAATATCACTTGAATCTTCTGTATTGGCTTTGTTAAGCTACTTGAATATGTCGCAGACCTGGCTCCATAAATCGAGTCCACAAATGTAATATCTCTGCTTCGGATAACCTGGTGACTCTTCGTATCCTAAAGCTATATCGCAATTTCATCTAGTCCGCTGCCTATAGAATGTACATTTCATGTCTTCTCGGCAAACTCATCTTCACTTTAACAAATGAGTCACTACCAAAATACCTTCAAGTTGCGCGACCAGTATCCTTGCCCTCAGCCATACCTCTCAGGAATACGCAGCCCTATCGGAACGTAGGTATGCGTTAGATAAATGTAGGTATACCCCCCGAACTAACTGTAATCTGCCCATACATCTTCGAAGCCCTCTTGCACAAAGCCCCTGCTCTCTAGCTCTGAATGTTCGGCTTAATCATTCCAGCAACACCAAACTTTAGAGGTGTTTCCCAGCCTAATTTTCAGCATCACATCCCAGTTCCGACATAAAACATAATCAGTCACCTACTATACTCTCGCACCATTATCAAACTTCAAACACTTCACTTGAAGGTTTGCATTATACCTATCGCAACTCCTGCTGTAGTCTTCGATAACAGTATCATAGTAGCGAGATCCTTAGATTGATGCAATAAATGTAGGGTCATAGCCTTTTGTATGAACTTGCTCCAACCTCTGTAGTTTCCTTGTCTTCACTGACATTATAAAGGAAAGATTCTTCTGCTTCCCCAAACCACATGGCTTACAGAAGTAGATATCTACCTTCCGTACATCTGTAATGTTGCCTTTGGAAGCTAACATGCTCATACCAAACCTGCTTATATCACCAAGTCTCTGGTGTTACACAGCTGCACTACCACTACCATTAATAATTGTGCCAATCCCCTCAGGGTGTACCTTAACCATATACAGGCTTCCATGTTTGTTCCTACGAGCTACAACCAAACTACCTTTAGTAACCTTCCACTGCTGGTCTCTGAAGCCTATGTGGTAACCTTCCTCATCAAGCTTCCCAACTGAGATTAACATTCTCTTTAGGCCTAGAATGGATGTACCTAACATCCTTAGATCCAACTTGTACTACTAGACGTTTTAAGGACAACATCCCAATGCTTGCCATTTCTATAGCTTTCATGCGCTAAACAGACCATACCGGAGCGTATCATGAACCTCTAACTCTTTCTTAGCAATAGGAAGCATGGAACGATCAATCCAGAATCATAAATACAATCCGACAACGTATCTCCGTAGGCAACAAACAATTATCAGAGAATCTCTAGCTGTCATGTTAACCTCCTTATCCCTGGAGGCTACAAGCTTCGAACACTGATTCTAAAAGTGGCCCTTCTAGTTGCAATTTCAACACGTGATATTCTGCCTGTACTTTATCTCTCCTATCTTCCATGATTTCGACTTGTTTCTGTTATGATTCCTACCCTCTGTCGTACCCTTTGCCCCTTAAATATGCCTCCTGCACTTAACAAATAATTCGTATATTCTCTAGATGTCTTCTGAGGGATATCTTCAACAAAGAATCAAATCTCGAATCCCTTTGAATGTCAGCTTAGTATTTCTACACGAACCACTAACTACTGTAATAGTGCTTGACCAACTCTAGGGCTACGAAGATAATAATAACAAAGCCTTCATACATGTAGGTTTGGATTTTTCCAAAGGATCCTAAAGCTTCTTTTGATATAGAGAGTCTTCGATCTACATCTTACAGAAACCGAAATCATAACCACCATACTATCGATCTTTATCTTACCGTCTTCTGCCTTTGTTTATTGTAGCCTGGCTCTGATACCACTTTGTTAGGATATATGGCACTTGCACACACCTCTGTACAGACCTCTGTGCGGTATATAGCTCCTGCACACACCGCTCGAACAAACAAAGAATACAAAACAAAGGCTTACGGAAAGTAAATTGCAGATAATTCGACACAAGATATACGTGTAGTCGACTAGGATAGTCATGGCAGTCCACGGGATCAAACCAGAGAGATATTATTATTAAGCTCTGAGCTAAACTGCTCAGGCTCGTGCCAAACTGCATGATCGTGCCAAACTGCACGACCCGTGCTAAACTGCACGCCCCGTGCTAAACTGCACGGGGTACAAACACACACACTTAGATCCTTAGATACAATTACAATGAAGGGGTATTTATAAGTGTGAAACCCATAACTAGTTTACTTATTCTACCGATGTAGGATTGGGTTTGCACCTAACATATTGTTAGGGTAATTTTGTCTACCTTGATCTCTCCTAGGTTGTGGTGTTTTAAACTGAGGGTTGAGAGTTTATTAGTTCTTTGATTGTAGGAGAGTCTTAGATCTGTTTTAGCTTAGTAAATCTAACTTCGGGTTTTAAAGAAGGTTTATAAAAACGTTTTACTTCGTCGTCATTTGCAATGGGTAATTTAGTATTGTTTATAAGCATAATTTTGGTCTTGGGCTTGATTTTTATTCTACTACTTTTTCTTTAGACTCAATCTCTTGTGACTTTATAAAATTTACTTGTTTAGACTCACTAGTTGATCCTTTGGTAAAATTAAATCCTAGGCTGGATTTATCTCCAGAAGGTTTTTGAAGATTTAACATTTTCTTAACCGATTGACTACTATTATTAAATTGATTAAGCTTAAAATTTCTTCCTTAAGTTTTTCATTTTCAAACCTAAGGTCTTGACATATTTTACATTCTTCATTGACTTCTTTACCCTTTTCTAATCTAGACAATTTATTTTTTAGTTCTAGTCCTTCATTTTCTAATTGATTTTTAATTTGTTTTAGTGATTTATTTTTAGCCATGACTTTTAGGCCTACTTTGCATAATTTATTATATTCACTACATAAGTTTTTTTCATCTAACAATGATTGGTCATCACTAAAGAATTCGGTTTCGGAAAGTACCTCATTGGATGCATTAGCCATAAGACATTTTTCGTTTTTAGTCTTTTCTTCATTGTCTTTGTCACTATCACTCCGTGATCCTCCGACGAAGGCTCTTTGATTGTAGTTTCTTGATAGTTTTGGACACTTTAACCCCCTAGAGATGTTTGGATCTCATATTTAAAAACATTTTCTTTTCGCTTACTGCCATTTTGATATCTTTCTTTCTTTGGGATGAAGTTTCTTCATCATGTGGTTGTCTTACGAATCTTTCTCGTCTTTTGAAAAATTTCTTGATATCTCTCACAGCCATGGCGTATTTTTCATCTTCACTATCGGAAGTTGAACTATCCTTATCACTAGATTCCTTTTTGGCTTTCAAAGCAAGAGATCTATTTTGTTATCTTTTGCCTTTGACCATTTTAGAATCTTTCTTTATTATCACTTCATAACTTTCAAATTTCCAATAAGCTCGTCAAGTGATAATGATGTCAAGTCTTTCGACTCTTCAATAGTCGTAACCTTTGCGCGCCATTTAGGATGAAGTGCCCTAAGAAATTTCCTAACATAATTCTTTGCTAGAAAAATCTCATCAAGTGCATTTAGGACTATAAAAATAGTGTTAAAATCTATTGAATGATATGAGAAAAAGACCCCGGTCACCTTCGTATATTTATTATTTATAATAGTTCGTAAGTTTAATAATCTTTATCGTAATGTCCTTGTGGTTTTAAGCCAGGTACTAATACCCGGTATTTTGTAAAAACTATATAAGCCTCTTCCAACTTTGGAAGAGGCAAGCTAGTCATTTACACTTTTCATAAAAAAACACATTTTCTCTCTCTAGAAATCTCTCTCATGTGTTTCTCCTCTTGAAACTACCCAATCACAAGAAACCATCCAACCTTTATGAAATAAACGATCCTACAATTGGTATCAGAGCCTAGTTGGATTCGTGATTGATTTGTGTGGTTAAATAAGCTAAATTTCGTGGCTTATTTTGTTTAGAAAAGCCCACGGCTCAAAAAGATTATCCGGGCTTACTTTGTTGGTTAATCATGTGGTTATATCATAGCTATAAAGTGCTAAGGAAGGAAGAAGTATGGTTGCAATTACAGTGATTCTCAAGTCCTCAAGATCCGAAAACAAGCTATAAGGTTCGAATTATTTTGGTGTTCTTCGTGGAGAGTTGCTTCGTATCTTTTGATCCAGGAAGAAACACATGATATTGGAAGGTTAATCTTCATACACCAATCATGTGTTTACATGTTTTTAAGCTTTGGTTTGAGGTTAAAAGGTCTCATAGGGATTGATTGTTGCTTAAATCAAGCCTAGTTTCTTCGTGTTGGTTGCTTATTATATTATTGTTCTTGATGGCGAGTTGACAAAAGAAAGGGACAAGAACCGGATTTTTAGGAAAAGGTAGCCGGCGAGTTGACCAGGTCAAAGGCGAGTTGCTTATTTTTCTTCACGGCGAGTTGCTAAAACACACGGCGAGTTGCTAAGATTATAGGCAAGCGAGTGCACAACAGTGCGCTTTGCTAAAACGACACAGCGAGTTGCCAAGATTATATGGCAGCGAGTTGCTTAGTTAAAGCAGCGAGTTGCTCACGGCGAGTTGATTATTTTATTGATCCAGCGAGTTAACAAAACTAGGCAGCGAGTTACTTCAAAACCACGGCGGTTTGCCTAGTAAGATATTGGCGGCGAGTTGGCCTGTTAGGCAGCGGTTTGCTCAATCAATAGGAGGCGGTTTGGTTGATTTCAAAGCGGCAGTTTGATAGAAACATATACGCAGCGGTTTAGTTGACGACACCTCTTTTAGCGACACTTTTTGGCGAAAAAATTAAGTATTTTATAATCTTTTTTCTATAGTCTTTTTAACTTATTTTTACATCAAATTCAAATTTTGGTAAAGTGTAAAATTTAAATCGTTCGACAGCCACTTTAGCGACACTTTTTAGCGGAAAAATTAAGTAAACTAATATTAATTTCTTTAAGCCTTTAGCTTATTTTTACACCAAATTTAGATTTTGGTAATAGGGTAAAAAAAATTCATAATCCAACTGCGCCAGATTTCAAACAAATCAACAAACCAAATACCACAACCAATTATTCATTTACGGTTTTTTCTATTGATTTTGTAAAATCCCGGTAAACTTCTTATCGGTTTAAATCTTAGACTTGTAAAATCCCGTGAACTTTAATTGCATTCATAACCAATACATCAAGATGTCTAATATGTCGGAAGATATCCAGTATGCCGGTTCTGATACACGCCCACCAATGCTTGACAGAACAAATTTTGAATCTTGGTAACAATGCATTCGTCTGTATTGTCTGGGAAAAGATAATGGAGAGAACATTATGAAATCGATTACTGAAGGTCCATTTAAAATGGGAACGTTCATACAAACTCCTGCTGAAGAAACTGAGGGTGCACTTCAACTAGGTCCAGAACGTGCGAGAGTCTTTACAGACCTTTCTGCTGAAGAAAAGGAAAGGTATAAAGCTGACATTCGTGCAACGAATATCCTACTTCAAGGGATACCAAAAGACATCTACACGCTCATCAACCACTATACTGACGCCAAAGACATTTGGGACAATGTGAAGATGATTCTGGAAGGTTCTGAGTTAACAAAGGATGACAGGGAATCTCAGTTATACGATGAATTTGAACACTTCCGTCAAATCAAAGGAGAAACCATTCACGTATACTATGTTAGGTTTACGAAGCTCATTAATGACATGAGAAACATCAAGATGACCATGCCCAGAATGCAGCTGAACTCTAAGTTTGTGAACAACATGTTACCTGAGTGGAGTAGATTCATAACTGAAGTCAAACTTAACAGAGGTTTGAAAGAGTCTAACTTTGATCAGCTTTATGCCTATTTGAAGCAACATGAGGTACATGCTAGTGAGAATAGAATGATGATGGAAAGGTTCATTCAACCAACTAATGATCCTTTGGCACTAGTGTCTAATGCCTCAGTTCAGCAGTATCCAACACAATCATCCATGTCTCCTCAATCCTCAAATGAACCATCTCCTGCTGATAACTTTCAACTGGACTCAGGAAGTTCTTCAACTGACAACTTGATTGAAAGTTTAACCAACACACTTGTCCTCCTCACTCAATCGTACAAATCACATCTTCCTCAAACAAACAATCAACTCAGAACGTCTTCTAATGCAAGGAACAAAGCTACGGTTCAAGACGGCAGAGTTGTGGTTCAAGATGTCCGTGGAAGATACAATGCGAATAATCAAGGAAGACCATTTCAGAGGAACAATGCAAGAGGAAATGTTGTAGCTGGGAATGCTGGAGGTCAGAACAGAGGTGGCAATGTGAATCCTGGTCAAGCTAAACCCATTAAGTGCTACAACTGTAATGGACTCGGGCACATAGCACGAGAATGTCCTCGACCAAAGCGACTTCAGGATTCAGACTACTTCAAGGACAAGATGCTACTTATGCAAGCCCAGGAGAATGGTGCAGTACTGGATGAAGAACAGTTGTTGTTTCTTGCAGGAGAACAGGTCACCAACTTTGATGATGATGTGGATGATCCAATGGGCACTCAATGTGAGGGGGGGGACCATGTATTTGAAGCTGATTCAATGCGATGCATTTCACTCTGATGTTGATGAGGCTCCACCACAACATGACCATGTTCATGGTAATTCTTTCATCTAGAAGATCCCAATCTACGATGAAGAAAGAGCCATCATATGACTCGATACTCTGTTTGAGGTACAAGCTCATGATAACCTTTGTAGATATATGGATGGTATCATGAAGTACATGAGATCGCAAGCGATGTACAACACAAACTCGTTGTTCGACTTTGATGCTGACTATACCGAGTGATTAAGTAATATATTCGTATGATCAGTATGTGGGAAGAAACGAAGAACAAGTTGTACAAAAAGTAATGTATCTTCTGATACGAAAGATGCATTGATGTCAATTCCTCGATGAAATGCTATGACAGGGTGTACTAAAGTAGGTCAGCAAGATAAAGGGTGGAGAGTAGGGGGGTGTAGGGGTAGGTTAAAGTAGTAATGACCCGTAAACTTCTGAACTTGCGAGATATAAGGAACTGGCTCGGGGTGTATGAACACGGGCTAAGTTTGATATTAATGATAGAGATACGATAGATTGATGAAAAATTGAGACTAATTATCTTGGACGAAATCGAAAGATACTTCTTTAAATCGAAACTTCATTATGCCCATGAAATTCGATCTACACTTAACCATCATAAGATAGTCGAGGGATGAAGCGATCATTTTGAAGAAGGCATTTTTAAACAAAATGAAGCAAATTCCTTGAAGAGTTTTAAGACATTTATAAAGACTAAAGAAAAGGTTGATGATAGATTATACAAACAAGGATTCAATTTCTGTACAAACGGTTACATGATAATGTAACCAATAAATTGTTTTATGATGAAAGAACAAGGTAGCGATAGCATACAAAAAATCCCTTATGTCTCACTCCGTGCTGATGCAAGTTCACAACCAACCCTCTATATTGATCTAGTTTATAAGACAAAGAAATTTTGGTCATCTAATTTTGATAGAAAGATCTGGGGAGGCTGAAGGTGAACATTGATGTTCTTATTCTTATTCCGCTGCGTATATTCAATGTTTTCGTTATCCTAGATGTGCTTAGATCAGGGATTCACATAATTGTTCTCCTGTTTATACCCCTGTAGATCCTATTATGAAGTTTCGACCTAATAAAGGAACTCCAGTGTCTCAGTTAGAATACTCTAGAGCTATTGGATGTCTTATGTATGCCATGATTAGGACTAGGCCAGATATAGCTTTTGCTATAGGAAAGCTTAGTAGGTACACTAGCAATCCTAGTGCTCTACATTGGCAAGCTCTGGGTGAGTATTTCAGTATTTGAAAGGAATCATAGATTATGGTTTGACTTATATTGGTTATCCTTCTGTTATAGAAGGTTATTCCGATGCCAGTTGGATTAATAATATGGAGGATCACTCGTCTACGAGTGGTTGGGTATTCCTTCTTGGAGGAGGTGCTATTTCTTGGGCTTCAAAGAAACAGACTTGTATTACAAGCTCAACCATGGAGTCTGAATTTGTGGCCTTGGCTGCAGCTGGTAATGAAGCTGAGTGGCTGAGGAATTTGATTTATGAAATTCCTTTGTGGCCTAAACCGATATCTACCATTTCTATCAGATGTGATAGTGCTGCTACCTTGGCTAAGGCTTATAGTCAAGTGTACAATGGCAAGTCTAGACACTTGGGTGTTAGACATAGCATGATTCGTGAGCTTATCATGAATGGTGTGATATCTGTGGAGTTTGTAAAAACTCAATTGAATTTAGCCGACCATTTAACCAAAGGGTTAGCAAGAGATCTCGTACGCAAGGCGGCTATTGGGATGGGTTTAAAGTCCACCTAATTAAATCCTTGTATCAAGATACCCAATTCCCATCTAACGAAATGTTATATGCTGAATTCAATGAGGAAAGCTTGATATCTTTGGATTGGAACACATAATTACATCATCCCACGGTATGTGTTCAGAACTGCAAGATAAATGAGGTTGAAATTATATTTCTTAATAGTTTTTTGACAAATTGCATGTGCAGGTGCAAGAGTAAAAAACTACCTATATAAGCATGAGGTTTAGCTGCTTCAAGAAGCTTGGGACTTGGCTTTGATATGCTTATTGAAGGATAGGACACAAGCTAGTAAAACATAGTGTCAAGTAGAACATGTGAATGTGTAAACTGTTGTGTATATTATCTTCATGTATTCACTATGAATAGAAAGAGTTCAATCCTTTAGTGACACTCTGATATTCGAATATTTGGAATGCTAATGTACTAATGTGAAATTCAATCGTCTCGATATTTCATTTATGCATCAGTTTGTTGTTTGTTATGAGTTTGCTTTAAGTTAATCAAGATTACACTTAAATGGGGGAGGATTGTTGGTGATTGTGCGTCACCAATATGATTTAAGTGTAGTGGATTGACTTGGTTGACCAATGTGTAATCATGATAAATGTTCAACAAGTCGGGGTTGTGCGGAGTGCACACTTGTATGGCGTTATTATGATTATCATTTGGGGCGAAGCCCCGAATGACGGGGGTCCGGGGGCAGCGCCCCTGGTAGCAGGGTCCAAGGGGCGGCAGCCCCTGGCAGGGTCCAAGGGGCAGAGCCCCTGGCTGGGGTCGAGCTTGGAAAAATTTTATTTGGTATAAAGTGCTATGTTAAAAACGCACTTGAAAATAAAATTCTCGGAATTCTGGACTTAATTTTGCCCGTTGATTTATCTGATTCGGTGGTTAAATAACTGCTATGGCAGTTATAACCGAATATTCAGTTGGTCATATATTCATCATCTATCTGGTTCGTTTTTCATAACATCAAAACACATTCTCATTTCATAATCTGAGTTTTATCCGATTTAAGATTTCGATAGAACCATCGAAATACTTCGATCTGAAAGTGTTTACACGACTCTCAGATTTCTGTGATCATAAATTCATAACAATGACAACGGTCTTAACAAATTTCATACGTTAATTTTTGATATAACAAAAGAAAACATTAAACTAAAAATGATTTTTAGATAAGGCTGTGCTGCATTGATTAACAAGATTTTACCCAGGCCAACAATTTATCTAGCGATTAAAATCGGAGATCCTAAACATATATGGAAAACTTTAGGGTGTTATTTGCAATTAAAAGCAAGCAAGTATATTTGGATTGTAGTGAGAAAAAACGACGACACTGTACAAACATGTAGTATTAAACTACTACTGATAGTACAGTAGAATGAAGAATAAAATATAATAATTTACGTACTTATTATTATATGATTGGACGGCCAAGATGCCATCATGTACCAATTTTGGTTTCATGGGACCAACCACTTTAACCATGAGATTCAACCACGCAATCACAACTTGACAACATTTAATTTTCCCCATACCCAATAATTTAGTATTTTTTCATTTCCAAATTGACGGTATCACGCCACCTCAAATGCAACTATACGGTATTTCCGTCTTGTCAAATTAACAGTTCATATTTTTTTTAGAATGAATCAATTTAATTCTTTATTATTACAAATGAATATGAAAGTTGATCAAATTCACTATATTATTTTTGTTTAAAATTATTATTACTAACTTTAAAGAAAAATTTAATTAATTATTTAAAAGTAAAACTGTTATTCTGCTAAAAAGTAAGAAAACGAGAGCAGTAATAAATGCATTTTTTTAAAATTGTGTGTTTTTTTTGAAAAAACATTAATTTTGAAAGAGAGTAATTTGTCAAGTCTGAGCAATGACATATTATGGCACATAAAATTTCTGTAAACCAATACTTCATGTAAATTACATGCAAGTTGCACCAAAAACTTATACGTCAACTTGTACACTATAACATTCTTATAACATAAACACCTTATCTAATATATTCTTATAACACACCACAAAACTAGCCTACTTAAAATGGGTAAATTGCAAATTTTGTCCCTAATGTTTCGGGCCACTGAAGCCAAGTTTTTGCGGCATTTGTCCATATAGTATCGTTTTGATGCAATCTAGCCATTAAAGCAAAAGGTCTTTACTTTTTCCCGTTAAATGGTATCGCGTGCTCTTCACATGAGGGCATTTTTATCATTTTTATTTTCCTGTCGAATTTACTCCACCTACAAACTTCATTTTTCAATACAAAATTTCTTTCAAGGACATAATTTGCAACACTTATAAATTTACGACCATACACATATATAATATTTAAATTTATAACTAAACACTCACACGATTAATACTAATAACATCACACCCTAAACCACAAATAAAATCTTAAAACTTGTGAAAACCCATAACTTTTCTAAACACTTCAATCCACGAAATTGATTGTCGTTTTCCCCTAATTGGCAAAGCACAAAATATGTTTACGTGTGCCCTAGAATTTCCATATATGTCATTCATTATTTATTTTTTATTTTTTATTAAACTTGTAATTATTAACATTTAGTTTTAATGTTTAATTTTTGAATGTAAATTGTGGCAAGTGTAATGGCTTATCAGGAAGAACTTGTTTTCAACATACACAAAAAAAGGGTTTTTGAATTTGGTCCATTGAGGTATGTACAAGGGTTAGTTACTAATTTTTATGCATTGACTTGTGATATAGATATCTTTAGTACAACCTAGATCATATATTGGTCGAGACAGAGGAAATGGGCATTGTTCTTTTGTTTACCTAACAAATCCTTAGAACATGGTTTGAAGTTAATTCACAAAGATAATGATGTGCATACATTGTTTGAATTGGATGAAAGAAATGGTTTTCTGGATTTTTTTGTTGCTCACAAGCAACAGAGGCTAACTGAATATTAATTAACATCATTTGTTTAGAGGGAAATGAGGAGGTTGTGGGATAGGTTATAGAAGATGCTAACTTGCGTTGCTCTAGTTCAACTCCTTTTAAAACTGGACATAAAAAGAAAAGGGTTGATAGCAACCAAACCCAGAGTGGATTAAGCAAAAAAATGAAGAGAGGTGTAACCATCAAAACAAAGGTCAAAAAAAATAAAAGAGTGTTGAAAAAGGAAAACTAAAAGTGACCGAGGATAAGGCTGAATTAGTGAAGAAAAAAAGGTTGTGGTATGATCGGTTAAATTTTATACTAAATATATAATATATGATAAAATATAAAATATATATAAGTCTAAAAATCAACAAGATCAATAAAACCGAGAAGTAGTGTGTTGTCATTAGATAGGGTGGTTCTATGAATGTGCAAGCAAATGTGGGTTTTGTGAATGTGGGAGCAAGGGCTAAGGCTGTTGTGAATGTAGGAGCAAAGTCTAAGGGTGTTTTGAATGTGGGAGTAAGGGCTAGTTGTGCTGTCAATATGGGAGAAAAAATGGTTGTTAGAACCAGGTTTATTGTACTTGGTTTAAGAGCCCTTGACAAGTTAGATCAACAACCCTTAGCCCCCGCCAACATAGATCAACAACCCTTTTTAACACCTTCAACCTGTGTTAAGAAACCAAGTGATGTTAAAATTACTAATTGCATACTTCGTTTAAGAGCACCAAGATTTATGGGAAATTAATGAAGCAAAATTCAACTATGAAGTGGTGTGACTTTTGACTAGGTGAGGTTAATTATACTAGCTGCATTATATTGCATATTTTTGTTTTGTATCCTGGTGTATATTCTTTAGTAACTTGCAGTTGTTTATAACTTGAGTTTGTAGTCACGATAGCAAGTATTGTAATTCTTGGTTCATCTAGTGGTTGTTGATTCATCCAATTGTCGGTTCATGCTGTACTAGTTCATCATTTGAAGGTTTATTATGAAGGTTGTTCATAAGTATTTACGTATTAACTATATGGTAGCTATCACTTATTGGATTTGCAGCTGCTATGACAAGCATTGAGCATTCAAGGTAGTAACTACATCAGCTTTAGCTATGCTTATGCTTTGTTGCTACGTTCCTTCATGGATGCTTACCCTAAACATAGAATAAAGTATATGTATATTGTATATAGTAAGATATATTACTTTACATATCTTTCTCATTCATATCGTTTAATTCATCTCTAAGGTAGATTCCTCGATCAACCAACACAAGGGCCCTCAAAGCAAGCATATGCTTTTTTCTAAATGGCTCTTAACCATTGTTGCCCTTAGGGATGCAGCTAGTGCTCCTTTTTCGTTTGTGTAGATTGTTCTATCACCAATAAGTTATGCATATCTGCAAAATAAAAGGTTACAATTAATGTCTTCTAAGTGAAAAATATAAAGGAAAAATATCACACTTACTTAAGAAGTTGAGATTTTGTAGTGGCAGTTCACCTAACATGTTTACACCTCAAAGTCTGTCACACCCCCAAACGGGGCCTGGACGGAAACACGTCTCCGAGGGCGTGACGTCATAATATACATCACACAAGATACAAAGAAAGACCTCTAAATGTACGTTTAAAAATCCAACATCGTTGCATTAATTAAAATAGTTAAAGTTTTACATAGGTTCAAAGATAATATGCGAAAGCGATTAAAAGTTTTAAAGTTTAACAACGATGTTTAAATGGTTGATAATACTTCTTAAAAATTGGTCCAATGCAAGGCAACACCATAAAGCAAGCAAAGACATCCAC